>APFE031503971.1:31995-145565 GCA_000404065.3 Pinus taeda | reverse complement strand
GAGTGAAGAGTTTAATCATGAGTTGGACAACTTCAAGTGCAAAATGTGAGTCATAGAGTTCTTTCAGCTTTTGTAAGGCTTCAAAGGCAGTGGAATATGACGAAATATGGCGACTCACCTCCCTCCTTTTCTTTATGCTGCAATTAATGCATAAGCTTTGCTGTTCTTGTTTTCCCAAATGACGAGCTCTTTGTCTGAGGTAGGCTGTACTGGGTCATTGTCTCCTTCTCAGACACACACTCCTTTCCACAACTCATTGAAAATGAGGGTGTGTTTTATCATTCGGGACCATTAAGGATAGTTCTCCTTGCCAGTGAGAACTATTCCCACCATGGATATGATTGAATGCATTCTGTAAAAAAATAGTTTTGCTGATAGAAAAAAATACTTCTGCCAATATACAGTAAAAATGTACTCAAAAGGGCATTCTCAAATGATTTCAAATCCACCATGTGACCTATATAAATCCATCATTATATAAATCCACCTCATATAAAACTCATATAAATCCACCATTATATATGTATATGGCATACATCCCCTTTACATAAAAAAACTCAATTACCATGTGACAACGTTCAAATGTATCGGTGTTGCAGTACTGAAACTCGGAAAACCGGTTTTGGTGTGGCAGCAATCAATGTAATACACCAAGACTGTGTATTAAACATAAAACATAACAATAGCTTCCTTGATACAGATTACCGATTATTGAATCTTATAAGCCATGAAAAATATATATACGCAGACTTGACATCAATATGAATAATACACGAAGCTATATTTTTAGTAGGGAAATAGATGTTTTTCCACCACTACTAGTCACCCACCAGAGACGACCTCATTTCAAAATATATATATTATATTGGGAAATAGAAGTATTTGCATAACTATGAAAAAAACCAAACCTTCCCTTAGATTGGGAGTCAGCCACCAGAGAAGATAGTTTTTGAAACCAACACCCAATAAACATATTTAATCTGCCATCCTGAGATTTGGAGAGGAGAGCTAAAGCTATCCCTGGCTCTCCAGAAATGCAAGCGGAACTAGCTGGCGAACAATCCCATCATATAATGATTTTTTTTTTTTGCAAGTATTTGCTATTCTCACCTGCCGAGGCTTGGAGATCACAAGTAACTCTATCGTCCCAAAGCCATTTCTCCTTGATTATTGAATCCAAGAAACAACGTTTTCTTGTATGGTTAGAACGCTGGTGCGCTGAGTGTGGAGCAGGAGCAGCCGAGGTTCCTTTTCACCATGTCAGGAGGTCGACGGTTTGAACGCAAGATCTCATTCGCAGTTTTGAAACAGAGTCGCAGCACAGGTCCGAAAGTTCAAGGGATTCCCCACGCAACCTTCTCTTGGATATGGTGAAGCCTCCAGTGAAACCTTTGTGCGGTGGAATGAGAGTATTTTGTCGGCAATGGAGGGCACGCAGGGTTCAGAAATTAGAGATGATTTCAATCACAATCATAGTATGGACAGTCCTGCGTGCAGGCACAACAATCATCAGATAAGGCAGTATGGACAACGCTTTTATGAAACGTTTATGGACAGAGAGCGCAGGTAAATGAACATGACAGACAGAGCACAGGTAATGGAATATGGCAGACAGAGGGCGCAGGCAGAGGAGTAGCTCAGCTATATGGAGAGCAGACAAGGGAGTTACAAGGAACATAAGAGCTAAAAAAAGGAGCTGGCTCTGATACCATGTCAGGCCAGGCAGTAACTCCATTAAGCAAAAACTGATTCGTGTATTATTCCATCAGGTAGGTGTTTGTTATATACATAAGGGAGAGACTGTTCAATTCATCTCCCGATGACTGTTCATATTTCTAATTTATTTATTTACATAATTCACCCAATCACAAGGATTAGGTGTCAACATATTTCAAAAAACCCTGAGGGGGAGGATGCCAGTAATCTGGCTTATTGTCCAGTTCCATTACCTTCCTGTCCATGCCCTATGGTATAAGCCCCTGCATACCCAACTGAAGAAGTATCTGCATTTCAGCTTTTGAACGTGGATTCTTTGGGGAAGTTCGCACTAAAGTACCTACCGTCTCCTTAAGCTATCTTAAGATTTGCTCAATAATGCGCTGGGAGGAACTTTTTTCATTTTTGAAGATTCTGTTGTTCCTTTTTTTCCAGACATTCCATATTATGAAGCTTGGAGTTAAAGCCCAAGCTGAGCGAAGAAATTCATCATCAGAGAAGTTTCGTCTCCAGTTATTTAGGGTATTGATAATGCTTCCTTTGTCCCTGTCTGTCTGTTGGAAAATTGTGGCAAAAGTATCCCACAACCTGGAGGTGAAAATGCAATTATTGAGAAGGTGCTCCATTGTTTCCTCTTAGGCTTCACAGAGCTGGCATCTAGAAGGTCCCAGAACACCCCTCTTTCGAATGTTTTCCCAAGTCAGAATTTTCTTATGATGTACCAGCCACATGAAGAGTTTGATTTTCATCCAACCGTGATGCCTCCATAGGTTCTGCCTAACCCTGTCTGGTACATTGGAGTCCAGCTCAAGGACTATGCGCTTTTCCTCCTTAAGATTGAAGGTAACTTCATTATTGTTGCCCCATCTAAGTTGGTCATGCCCCTCTGAAACTAGAATTTTCCTTTGGTCCACATTGTCAGAAGTGCATCAGCTTTTGCTTTTAAGGGGCTATCATCCCTGTATTCTATATTCTTCCAGGTTCTCCATTTTCCTTCACTATTGGTTTGATCCCAAAAATCTTTTACCCTAATTAACCCTTTGGTATCAGTTTCTTTCTTGAGGTCCAGAAAGTCCTCTCTTAATAGTGTAGGTTCTTGTTGCCATTTATCCTCCTAAAACAAAGCAAGATCTCCCTCTCTGATTTCTCAGAAGCTATATTTTTGCACTAAGCCTCTACTCCCAGGCCTTATTCCAGATATAGGAGCCTTTTATGATGCCAGTCATCCTTATGTGATCATTATCTTGCCAAGTGCTGGCGTATTTTTCTTTCCAAATACTAGCCCACTGAGCCTTTGGATCTTTCACCCAACGCCACCATAATTTTGCCCCTAAAACTTTGCTAAGTACTTTCGGATCATCCAATCCAAGACCCCCATGGTTTTTAGGTTTGCAAATCTTATCCCAGGCTACCAAGGTCCATTTCTTTCTCTTCTCCCCCTTACCCCAAAGAAAGTCTTTTTGAATGGTTCTAAATTGTTGCAAAACTCCTTTTGGAGCTGGAAGGGCTGAAAGCATGAAGACGGGGATTGATTGAAGAACAACTTTTGTAAGCACCAACCGGCCTGCCAAGTTTAAAGATCTAATAGTCCATTTCCTGATTTTATCCTGCATCTTATTAATCACCAGCTCCCAAATGCTCTTGTGCAAAGGTTTATCAGTTAGAGGAACTCCTAGGTAGTTGGAAGGAAGGACATCCATTTGAAAGCCTAGAATTCTGGAGATATTTCTCTGAATAGCAAAATTAATATTAAAGAAAAAATCTTAGATTTGGAGAGATTTACCTCCATACCTGTAGCCATGGCAAAGTCACACAGGATTTGTTTATAAGCAAGTGCTTCTTTGACTGTGGGGATTCCCTGTAGCATAGTGTCATCAACAAATTGTTGATGGGTCAAAGCCTGTCCAGTCTCAGAAAGTTGGAGACCCTTGATGTTACCAACTTCTTTCGCATGCTTGATAGACCGACCAAGTCCTTCCATCATGGGGATAAAGAGAAAGGGAGAGAGCGGATCTCCCTGCCTGAGGCCTCTTGAAGGAGTAAAAGTCTTGGAAGGAGAACCATTAACCATAATTGAAAAGCTAGAAGAAGTTACCAGGGCCATAACCCATCTTACCCAATTATGATCAAATCCAAAGGCTAAAAGGACCTTCCTGATATAAGTCCAATTCAACTTATCATAAGCTTTGGCTAGGTCCAATTGCATAATCATTCCCGCATTCCTATTGCTTAACAATGAATGCACTACCTCATGCGCTTGAATGATGTTATTGAGAATTTGTCTACCCTCCACATAACCTGATTGCTCCACAGAAACTAGAGTAGGAAGAAGGGGTTTGAGTCTATTGGCAACAACTTTGGATATTATCTTGTACACCACATTGCACAAAGCTATGGGTCTAAACCTGTTTGGAGTCTGAGCATTGTCCTGTTTGGGGATCAAGGAGATGAAAGAAGTATTGAGCACCTTCAAAATGGTTCTATTCATCCTGGAATCCTCCACTACATTCAAAATATCTTGTTTAACAATGTTCCAACAAGCTTTAAAGAAATCCACATTGAAACCATTAGGGCCTGGCGCTTTACCATTCTACATTTCTTTGATGACCTCACTAACCTCCTCTTCAGTCATTGGCCTATTGAGATTGAAATTATCCTCTCTTGTTACTAGCCTAGGTATATGCCTTGTTAAGTCCTTGATAAAATGAGCTCTGTCTGAAATGGTCTCCTTTGCTATACCTTGAAAGTGCTGAACTAACACAGTTTCTATCTCTTCATGGAAATTGAGTAGATGACCTCCCTTGTCCTTGATCGAAGAGATCCTATTATGAGATCTGTTCGCCATGGTGGATCTGTGGAAAAATCTAGTGTTTCTCTCCCCTTCTTTTAGCCATTGAACTCTAGATTTTTGTTTCCAAAATATTTCCTCTTGTTTACATAAGTTCTCCCAATCTTGATGATGTTTGGTGACTTGATCATTTCTGACTCTATCAAAGCCATCCGTGATAAGGGCTTGCTTAAGTTCATGCATTTTGTCTTCAACAACTTTTTTCGCTTCAAAAATATTGCCAAATTCATTCTTGTTCCAGTCTTTGAGTCTGAGCTTGATGTGTTTTAGTCTTTTGTGTAGCAGAAACATTCTTATACCCTGAATATGCAGATCTTCTGTCCACCATTTTGCAATGTTGCTGATAAAATCTGGGCGGGTGAGCCAGATATTTTCAAATCTAAAAGGTCTGTTCTTGGGGGTACCAATGCCTTGTACCTCAAGTTGTACAGGCCAATGGTTCGAGCCTCCAAAGGGGAGAATTCTCACTATCATTTCCTTGTTGGTGAACATAAGGTCCTCTGAAATTATGAATCTGTCTAACTTTGAGGCTACTTGAGACTCTCCTCCTCTCTTATTGTTCCATGTAAAGAGGCCATTACTCATATCAGTTTGAACTGGCTTCATATTGTCTATAAAAGTTTGAAATGCTATAGAGTCTTTGCTTAAAGTTCTGGTTCCCCCTTTTTTCTCCGAAAGTGATTTGATCATGGGGAAGTCCCCACCCATGATCCATGGTACTCCTGCATGTCTATCTCTTAGTTCCACAAGAGAATCTAGAAACCTGAGTTTATCATCCAGTCTTTGGGGGCCATAAACATTCGTGACCAGATAAGTCTCCATATCTCCCACAAGCTGAATAACCACTGATAAATAATTCCTAGATGCCTCGACATCTATTATGCCAATCTTTTGGGGGTTCCAAAGAGTGAGTATGCCTCCAGCTGTATTATCTGCTTTGACTTCTAGAAACTCAAATTTATTGAGCCATTTGCTGTGGATTTCTTTTATTTTTTGAATGGAACATTTAGTTTCCTGGATAAAGATCATATCCGGAGCTTCTTGTTTCATTCTATTGCTAAGTATTCTTTGTTTCCTTTTACTACCTAGACCTCTAATATTCCAAGATGTGAACTTCATTATGAAAGATTTGTAAAGGAGTAGCTGGTTAGGTCTTTCATCTTACCTGAATCTATCATTAGCTTTCCACATTCCATCAATAACTCATTCTGCTTTTTTTCTGCCTTTTCTTTCCTGGGTTTCTAGGAGCTAATCCTGGTGTGGTTTTCATAGTTTTCACACCTTCCTTGCCCTACCTTTCATTGTTTCTTTGCCTTTCCAGCCTTTTAGCCTGAGTTTTCCATAGGAACAGTTGCTATACTCTGTTGAACTCTTCTTGAGGTAGTGAGTCTACCCCTCCCATGGTCCCCTGTTTCAAGAACCCTTCTAGATCTAGGTGTTCTTTATCAGGAATATCTTGCAGTTCATGATCCTCCATTTCCATCTCACTTTGGGTCATTTCTTGGTCCATTTCTAGTTCTCCATCGCTCAGCGTAGTCTCTTTCTGTTTATTAATATCTTGTGTTTGTTCACTATTTTCTTCTTTCTCCTTCTCCTTTGGGTTGCCTTCCACTACCTGATCTATCTTTGATCTCTTCCACTTCTTCGAGTACTTGGAACCTGTTCAGACTGGTCTGTTTCCCTTCTGTTTGTTGTTGCTTTGGCCCCCTTTTGCCCCCTTTTCCTTTATATCCCACTTTGTGAAAGTTTTCAGTGTCTTTCACTGGGGTAGCTTTACTTTTATTCTCTATTTTACTGAAAGGGCAATCTTTAAATAGGTGCCCGTGCTCATGGCACTTACGACATCTGAAAGGAATATGTTCATAATCTACTGTTTGCACCCATTCTTCATCCGGTAGAGCTCCAGAGAGATCCATCTCCACACATATTCATGCGAAGGAAGTATATTTTCCCCTTCTGGTGGCCTCAGATGCTTTGACAAAACGCCCTAATTTGTTTCCTATGGCAGAGAACGATTCAGTTTGCCAGTAATGAAGAGGTAGGGAGTAGTCTTACCCAGACCGGGATCGAAGTGAAAGTCTCTCGCTCTGGGACAAAATTCATCATCCACGGCCGCATGTAGAGGCCTGCAGCTGCATAGAAGTAGGGGCCTCCTTCAAACACCCTGTCTTTGTCCTCAATATTTGTAAAGACCACAGTGAAGAAACCCTTTGACCCAAGATGAAGGTCTATGCCTCCTTTTTTTTTCTAGTGGTATTTAATCCACGCTTGTAGTGCCTTTTCAGTGGGCCATAATCCTATGAATTTACAAATGATAGCATAGGTCCGCATGTGGCTCCTGTGCGCCTGCAGAGCAAGGTCATTTAAAACTACTCTGGGTGTGACCTCAGCCTTGGGTTTACATGGCCCCTTTTGCGCTTTGTTTTCTGCTCCTTGTTTCTTGTCTTCTTCCTCATTTTCTTTTGTTCTATTGTCCTCCCTTGTTTTGGTTAAATCCTATTCCTCTTCCATGTTCCTTATCCCTTCTCCTGAAGGATCTCTGGCAGTTTCTATTGGTTTTTTACCTCGGCTGGCCACGACCTGCTTGTAGGAGGGAGTGTAGCTCCCCCCTTTGCACCCATCCATGGAGTTCAACACTTGCAGAAGTTTGAAACCCTAGCTCTTCGTCCTCTTCGCCCAAAGATTGGCTATAATTTTCTCCATGATCAACCGATCAGAATTCTGTTTCCTATAACATATTCATTAAATGGATAGTATCCTTTTATGACTTCCGAGTAGACTTCTGCTTCCATTTCTGTTAATTTTAGGATAACAATGGTATGTTCTATGCTTAGAGCAATTTTAATTCAATTTCTTTATTAGCCCAATATCAATATCCAGTTTAGAAATCACATCAACATGATAGAAAAATGAAGATAGAACATAAACAATAACAGTAGAAGACTAGCCAAGACAAGAGGACACAAGATATGGCACCAGTCAGGGACAAACCCCAATGCGGGGAACCCTTGATCAATTCTTCTTATAATTCTTCAAAAGTTCAGCACAGAGAGAGAGTACAATGTATAATATTCACTTGTCCAATTACAGTGAAAACCTGATCAGTGAAACCGTAGAAGCAGAAAGCCCTAATCAGAAAGTCAATGCTGGTCAATAGGGCAGAATTCTTCCTCAATTGAGCTTGGTCAAACCCAGTCAACTTCGGCCTCCAACAACAAGTCTAATCAGCCCAAAAACAGTCTGAAAAAGTCTAGTCAAACCTGGTCAACAAAGGTCAACGCTGCAGCCAGCCCTAGCACAGTGAATGCTGGTCGAACAAGAGTCAAATTTGCCTCGAATTTTGTGCCTAGAATTGCGGCCTGCTCAAACAGAAATCCTCCACCAAAACCGCATCCAAAACAGGTCAACGCATGGTCAATGCAGTAAAAAACAACCTCTGGAATTTCGGTCAAATCTGGTCAATGGCTGGAATTGAAAACCCTTCCTTTCATTCGCATGTGTGGAGAGCCACTTCTGATTTTCGTACCCAATCAATGAAGGAGAGAGAAGATGTGAGTGAGTGAAGTGTCCAAAATGAGAAGGAGGCATCATGTATTTATATGCAAACGTTAAGGATGAATAGACGTCACTGTTGGGTTTTTGAGCCTACATGACTTTGCTAGTCGACCTTGACAACTTGTCCATAATCAAAATAAATTCATAATTCCATTTCTACATCTTAGAATGGGATGATCTTTCGATCAAATCCTACACCTTTCAGAGAGAGGAATCCAAGAAAAATATGAGCTGTCCAATGTGAAGTTTTTCCCTAGTTGCCAAAATTAACACTCCCTCTCAACTAGGGAGAACTTCACCTGCAAAACTGTCTGACAATCTGTACCATCACTGTCTCTGCTATGCTTGAACTATGAAGAGAGAAGAAATGATCGAGAATGTATCATACCATTCTCCACTGACCCGAAGTCAGTCTCCAATAATAGAGAGTGTGTCATACCACTCTTAATCGACTCGAAGTTAGTTTCCATTGATCCCAGATCAATATGAACATCCTAGCATAGGGAGTACGGTAGTACACGATGCGTCCATCAGTAGTACTATGGTCCCTATCCTCATTTCTGTTAGTTTTTGGTAGCATCAAATGTGCTCTAGCCATGAAAATTGGTGGAGAGGCTAAGGCATATGAGTTCTAAAGAACCCAGAAATCGTTTGGTGAAATTCCATCCGGATTGTATTAAATTAAAATAATTAATATTCTTAATGGGGTTCCTAAGTCTAAACTTAGGAAAATTAAAGTATTAATGGGTATTAATCAAAATATGGGTGATGATGTTCTAGAAAGCGGATCGAGTCAAGTTTTAATCTTAGCCGTTGATTAGAGACTTAATCTCGGCTATTGAAGTCTCAACGAGAAAAGTATAAGGAGGAGGCTTGGGGTTCATTTAGAAACAGAGAGAGAGAGAGAACAAATTGATCTGGAGTTTGATTTCTAGTGCTAGGAAGCTAAGAAATTCGAACTAGGTGATCATTCTGCAGCAGAGGGGCAGGGATAGTTCGGGAATATTGGACAGAGAGGCGGAGAGCCACTAGTGGAGGTAGCGCAGTAGCTAGAAGGACTGACGCTGGGCCAATTTGGGCCCACCCAAGCCTGACACAGAGCATAAGCTGCCCTCATGCACAAAGCTGGAAAATGTCAGGGAGCCGCTGGAATAGCCAGGAGAGGTTGACGTAGAAGTTCCAGAGGCAAAAGAGACATCGCGGAAGTTGACGCAGAGCCTGTAAGGCTGACGCATGGCCTACACAGGGCCAATGCAGAGATAGCCAGGGTTAGCTAGTTCTGCCAAAATCTGCCGGGTGAAGTGAGGTAAAACTCACTCAGTTTTCCGCCATTATATTTTCTCTGTCACTGGATTACCGGGAGGGGATCCAGCGTTGTATTCATAATTACTGCTTAATAATAGAAAACCCTCAGAGTTGCTGCACCGGTTTTCCCGCATTGGGTTTTTCCGGGGACTATTTTGTCCAAAAAGAACTGTGTTCTATGTATCTTGTTCTTTGCTCAATTTTCTGTTTCATGTAATCAAATTTAAAGTAGTGTAGGTTGCAAAAGTAATTTACTTCAGTATTCAGAAAATAACTTAATAAATGTATATTAAAATCAAGTAGGAGAAGTAAATTCAGTTTTTGCTGCAGTAGGGGTACCTTGAGGGTAGGAATTTTCACATGGTATCAGATGGTTGATTTTGAAACAGGAAGAGCAGATCCAGTGCTGAGCAGAGAGGCCAATCGCTGCATTTGGCAGCAATTCGAATCCCCTTGAAGGGATTGCGCAATCCTTGTCGGAAAGTAGAGATTCTGAGGAAATCTCTCTCTGAGAGAGTCGACAGAGGTACGATTTCCAGTTCGTGAGTTTGCAGAAGCAGAGGGAGTGACGAAAAGCCTCAGCATAGTGCTTGAAGGGCGCAATTTCTGCTGGGGCAGAAATCTGTCGGAAAAGAGCAAAGACACATAGAAGGGGAATTTTCTCTTCAGAGAACTTTTTTTCGCCAAAAAGTTTGAATTTCTTGCTGGGCAGCTGATCATTGCTGAGCAGTGACTAGAGGAGTTAGTTCGACAATTTGGGTGAGATGGCATCACATGGGCTTAGAGATCAGGACAGGTTGGAAGGAGCTTCCAACTATGTCATATGGAAGACCAAAATCTTAGCTGTTCTGGAGGAGTACGATCTCGAAGCTTACATCAAGAGTGTTGTGGCTGTTTCCGCCGACAACGATTAGAAGAAGAAGTACAAGGCCAAGCAGGGAAAGGCAAAGAGGTTCATACTCGATGGAGTTCGAGATCATGTGGTCTTACACTTGCAGGGCAAAGATACAACCCGAGAGATGTGGGAAGCTTTGTCTTCACTGTATAAAGGTTCTTCTGAACAACGAAAGATGTACCTAGAACAAAAGTTGCAGTGGACATTGATGTAGAAGGGAGAAGGGGTTAACTGCTATCTTGAACGTCTTCAGGACACTAGAGACCAGCTTGCTGCAGTGGCGTCTACTCCTTAGTCTACTGCGATGGTAAGGACGACCCTAAATGGAGTCTCGGATGAATGGCAAGTCTTCGTCCAAAGTATATTGGGCATGGAAAGACTACCTTCATGGGAGGAGATGTGGGCAACCCTTCAACAGGAAGAATTAAGGAGAGATCTAGTTAAGGTCAACCTCAATGGCAACAGTGGAAGTGGCACGAAGACCAAGGAAGAGGAGGAGAACACAGCTCTAGCATCAAAGGGACAACAGAAGCAGAAGCGAAAGGACATTTCGAAGGTGAAATGTTTTAGATGTGGTGAGACGGGCCACTTTGCATCCCAGTGTCCTTTGAAGCAAAAGGATAAGGATGAGAAACATGATCCTAAGGTTGCTCCAACAAAAATTGACGAAGATGAGTTTGCCATGAGTGCCCACGCATCTCCAGGAGGGAAATGGGGCGATATTGAGCTGTAGTCGGGAGGACTACATGTGGGCAAGATCCTTGAGGAGTCCACCTCCTGGATCAATTCCTTGCCACGGGAGCTCGAGAATCAGCTGTAGCGATATGGACTTAGTGTCAAATGATGTAGTGGATTGATTGGAGAGACAGGTGCAGTAACCTGAGACCAGGGATTGATCAACGCAGAGCAAGGTTGGCAGCAGTACAAAAGTCAGCAGCAGTGCAAAAGATTCAGAGGGTCAGAAACTAGTAGCAGTCAGATTTCAAAATTCATGGTATTATGTTGAACACAGTTAGTTTAAAAATTTTGGATGCTTTTCCGTTGCTGAGCAACAACAATTGGAAAATGATGCATTGCAGAGGTAGCAGTGGCAGCGTTAGCAGCATATGCAGAGGGATTTGTAGTGCAGATGCAACAATGGCAGTGGCAGTGTCATGGGCAACAATACAGTAGCAGCAACAACACAACGTTGGTGGCAGCAACAGTGCGGAAAGAAGATGCTTTAGAAACAGAGCAACATGCAATGGACATTGTTGCTAGTGCACATTCCTCGCTAAGAGGGAGTGTTAGTTTTTGGTAGCATCGAATGTGCTCTAGCCATGAAAATTGGTGGAGAGGCTAAGGCACATCGTTCTAAAGAACCCAGAAACCGTTTGTTGAAATTCCACCCAAATTGTATTTTATTAAAATAATTAATATTTTTAATGGGGTTCTTAAGTCTAAACTTAGGGAAATTAAAGTAATAATGGGTATTAATCAAAATATGGGTGAGGATGTTCTAGAAAGCAGATCAAGTCAAGTTTAAATCTTAACTGTTGATTAGAGACTTAATCTCAGTCGTTGAAGTTTCAACGAGAAAAGTATAAGGAGGCTTGGGGTTCATTTAGAAACACACACGAAGAGAACGAATTGATCTGGAGTTTGATTTCTAGGGCTAGGAAGCTGAGAATTTTGAACTGGGTGATCATTTTGTAGAAAAGAGGCAAGGATAGTTCAGGAATACTGGAGAGAGAGGCGGAGAGCCATTAGTGGAGGCAGCTAGAAGGATTGACGCTCGGCCAATCTAGGCCCACGCAGGCCTGACACAGAGCAGAAGCTGCCCTCATGCAGAAAGCCGAAAACTGCCGGAACAGACAGGAGAGGTTGACGCAGAAGTTCCAGAGGCAGGGCCTACGCAGGGCCAGCGCAGAGATAGCTGGGGTTAGCCAATTTTGCTGCTGGATCAGCCGGAATTTGCCGAGTGAAGTGAGGTAAAACTCACTCAATTTTCCGCCATTATATTTTCTCTGTCACTGGATTGCTGGGAGGGCATCCAACATTGTATTCAAAATTACTGCTTAATAATAGAAAATCCTCAGAGCTGCTGCAGCGGTTTTCTCGCATTGGGTTTTTCTGGGGACTATTTTGTCCAAAAATAACTGTCCTATGTATCTTGTTCTTTGCTCAGTTTTCTGTTTCATGTAATCAAATTTAAAGTAGTGTAGGCTGCAGAAGTAATTTACTTCAGTATTCATAAAATAACTTGATAAATGTATATTAAAATCAAGTAGGAGAAGTAAATTCAGTTTTTGCTGCAGTAGGGGTTCTTTGAGGATAGGAATTTTCATAATTTCCCTACTCATTGGCCAGATGAGAGGTACTTCCCATGAGTCCCGGACTGCGTGGGTAGGATGTGCCGACAGGAGAAGGTGAACCACTCATCCTGCTCACATGCCATAGGAGAAGGTGAACCACTCATCCTATGCATATGCCACCATGGGGTATCACAGGGAAAGGTGAACCACTCACCCTATACATCGCGCACCATTAGGGGAAGGTGAATCACTCACCCTATGGTCGCTCATCACTCCAAGAAGTACCCCAAGCCCCCCGGAGCTCCCAGAGCTCAACATCCATCTCATACGGGATCCTCATAGGAGGGTCTCTCCACGACTCCAAGTCGTTCACGGAACGTTAAGAATTTGACCTTCCTAGGGGCTTCGTAAGAATATCGGCGGCCTGATCATTAGTCCCAATGTGTTGGAGCCTTATTGCTTCCCGTTGTACCATATCCCGGATAAGTGGTACTTGATATCAATATGCTTGGAACGGTCATGAAACATGGGATTCTCCGAAAGACGAATCCCACTTTGGTTGTCGCAGAAGATCATGGTGGTATCCAAAACATGTCCAAACAACTCACTAAAGAGCTTCCTCAACCAAACAACTTCACAGGAGGCCAAACTAGCAGCAATGTATTCAGCGTCAGTGGTGCTCAAGGCAATCGACTTCTGCTTCCTACTCATCCATGATATCGAAGCAAAACCTAGAGAGAAGCAACATCCAGATGTGCTTTTACACTCCACCACACTACCAGCCCAGTCTGCATCAAAATAACCATGGAGCCTCACATTCCCAGTAGTGTATCCTAGTTCATAAGTGATTGTGCCCGAAGATATCTCAAGATTCTTGGTAGCAATTCAATGTATGTGATGAAGCTCGACCATAAACTAGCTCAATGTATTCATTGCAAAACATATGTTCGGACGAGAGTTCACCAAGAACATCAGGGCCTCCACGAGTTGACGATACTTGGAAGGATTTCCCAAATCGGGCCCAACAACACTTCCACATAACTTCTTGAGGTTAAGTTCCATCGACGTAGTCACAGACTTGTAGTCCACCATCCCAAATCTTTCAAGTATCTTCACAATATATTTTCCTTGAGAAAGGAAAATCTTGCTTGGCTTTTGCCAGACCTCCAACCCTAGGAAGTAATGCATCAGCCCTAGGTTTTTCATCTTGAATTTGGATGCCAACTCCCTCTTACATTGATGAATAAGAGGGTCTGCACCTGTCAGAAAGAGATCATCCACATAGAGTACCAAGATGAGAGGTCTATCATTCTCAACCTTAAAGTAAAGGTTCAGATCATCTTTACTTCTTGTAAATCATAGCTTCATTAGATAGCTATCGATCCTCTCATACCAAGCCCGGGGTGCTTGCTTCAACCCATAGAGGGCTTTCTTCAACCTGCATACATGTGTTTGACGATCTTGAACTTCAAACCCCTTAGGTTGTTCTACGTAGACTTCCTCCTTAAGTGAACCATGCAAGAAGGCAGTCTTGACATCCATCTGGTGTAGATTCCATCCTTGCGAGGCAACAAGGGCAAAGATCGAACGTATGGTGGTGTAACGAGCAATTGGTGCAAATATCTCATCATAATCTACACTTTCCTTTTGAGAGAAGCCTCGAGCAATGAATCTGGCCTTGAACTTTTCAGCACTTCCATCAGCTCCATGCTTGATCTTGAAGAGCCATTTCGAGGTGACAACGAATTTGTCCTTGGGTCTAGGGACCACATCCCAGACATCATTTTTCATAACCGACTCATACTCTTTGTTCATTGCATCCTTCCAAACATGGTGTTTGGCAGCTTCTTCGAATGTGCAAGGCTCAGATTGAACAATGGTGCTCATAGCAGTTAAGTACCCTTGGTACCTATTCGGCTTCTTGCTTTCACGAAATGTCCCCCTAGGTGCAACATGTCTCTCGGCATCTTCGAGAGTCTCCCTAAGCCATGAGGGTCTCCTTTTCGAGGAGGAGGGCTCATAAGGGGGTGGATCAATGCGATCCATTGGTCCTTCAGCACTGGGCATATGCTTTCTGGAATCTGCTTCTTTGTCCTTCCTTGGAAGAGGAAGCTTACTAATCTTCCCAAGGGCAACATCCTCATCGAAAGTGACATCATGACTTATCTTCACTTTTCTTTGACCAGGCACATAGATTCTATATGCCTTAGAAGTTTCACTGTGGCCCACAAATGTTCATTTCTTCCTAAAAGCATTCAATTTTCTTCTCTTTTCTTTCGGCACATGAAAATATACAGGGCTACCAAAAATTCTAAAGTGAGAAACATTAGGTTTCTTACCGGTGAAAACTTCTTCGGGAGTTTTGGATTCCAATGTTTGATGAGGGCATCTATTTTGAACATACACGGCGGTGTTTGCAGCTTCGCCCTGTTGACCACTACAAGTCAACGACCCATGGCAGTACACCCCATTTTTTCGCAAAAGGGATAGCACTTGATCGATGTGTTCGTGCCATCCAGTTATCATCATTAGCTTGATCATCATCTTATAATATAAACCCATTATGCATGTGTATAATGTAAATAATCTCAGTAGATCTGTGTCGTGTATGTAATTACCTAGGTAAACCAACTTTTCTGGTGACGTTTTACATTTCGGGAGGTTTTTTGTCTCACCGATCCATTTTCGGATGGTCAGCAGAGTTTTCCTTCAGCCTTACCCCAAAGCCGGAATGGATTTTGTCATTGGGATCTTAGGAGAGTCCTAGTGTTCTAAATTGAGTTTGTAAAAGTGATTTGGGAATAATCCTAACTATTTGGTTAGGTTATTTTATTACAAATTGCTTGATCCGCTGGATTATATTTGTGTCGCAGAAATGGGTATTCTGTGAGGGTCTATTTCAAATGGGTTTTCCCCCGTGAGATGTAAAAAATATGAAAATTGTGATGTAAGGTGTTTTGAGGGTTGGAAAAATAATTTATCCCCTCATAGGTTAATTAATTAAATTTTTTGACAAAAAATTAATTAAAATCCTAAGCCAAAAATTTAATTAATTCGAGGTCATAGGTAAATTTAAATTCTTTGAAGGCAAAATTCGTCGGTCCTTAAAAATTAAATTTTAAGAGGTCCAGGGACTAAGGTAAATTAATTATTTTGCTGAATTTTAAGCCTTTGGTCCCCGGGGTTAAGTCAAAGTCAAAATTTTGAGGAAATTAATTCAAAAATTTAATTTTTGAATTAATTAAAATGCATTTGATTGAAAAATTCGAATTTCCTCAAGAATTTAAAATTTTGACGGATGAGATTAAAAGGAATTTTGATCCTCATCAACGATCGAGATTGCTTTGACGAGGATCACTCGAGCTAGCCGTTGGAGGAGTTATCTTTTCATTTGTCAGTCAGTAGGATCCGATCTCTGGATCGTGTACTAAGCGAAAAGCTCTCTTGTAACCTTTCTATGAGCAATAAAGAAAGACTTTGGGGTTAATTTCTGCTGGTGTTACTCTTCGTGGAAATACTATAAGGTGTGTCATTTTCATGCATAGATTTCTTTTTAGCCATTGATGATAGCTTTCTGAAGAGTGATTTGAGTACAGGTATCTTACTCAATCGCTAGGGTTTGAATGATAATTTAAGTTTTGAATATAATAGCAGGTATTTCTATTCATCTAAATTTTATTATCATTTTCTCGCTTCATGTTGATGGTTGAATTGAGTTTTGCAGGAAATTCTTGATTATTAGATTATCAGGCGTTTTGGGAAGTTCTTGGTTGAGCCAGCCAACTCCCGATCCGTGTTTTCTGAAGAGCCAACTTAATTTGATCCCAGGTTTATCATAAGATATTTTTTATGGGTGATGCATGAAGGGTTTTGAGCTTAGTACTTCCTTTAAAATTCAATTTTTATTTTGTTTGTTTGTTTGTTTGTTTGTTTGTTTTGTTTTGTTGTTGTGCTAAATCGATAGATCTGGCTATTGATAGCCTCAGATTATCAGATTGAGTTTTTTTTTTTGGGTCATTGTATATATCCTTTGGGTGTTTCTTGTCGTCTTGCAGCTATAGATCTGAAGGAGAAAATTGTGTAGAGTCCAGATCTAGGCCCTGGAGGGTAAGATCTAGATCTTTGGGGTTCATCAACATCATTTTGCAGGAATATTTTTCACAGTCCAGGGGTTTAAATTTAATGTTTTTTTTTTTTTTTAATCTGAATTTTTTTTAAGGGATTCACTGATAAATTTGAAATAGAAGTATAACATTTTGATCAAGGTATTATGGAAATTTCTGAGGTTTTTTGAGTACCATTTGTCTAGGTTTATCATTTTGCTGGTTGGGTTTTCGTCTTGTTGCAAAATTTCGATTTTTTTTTTACAGGACCCTCCATTCCCTCAACGCTGCAATCAAACCCACACCCTCGCTGTCCACGCGTTTCTATTGCTACATGTGACCTCGCTGCCATAGCCTCTGCATCTTCCACTCTGGATTTAAGACCTCTGTGGTTTATTTCTTCTGACTTAGTTACCAGAGAATCCACAGTAAGAACCATTTTCCATCAACGTTTCAAATCCCAACTGGGATCCATCTCTGTCTACATACCTTACCCTTCCCATTGATCCCTTCGAAATATGCAGGTGCGTGCATCCTTTCTGTGCGTCCATCCCTTCTGCGAGCTTGCTCAACCTGCATTCAAGCTTTCCTGTCCACTGTTGCTCATCATTCTCACGCTGTCTGCCAGATCCACCTCTCCAAGCTGCCAGAACATCTCTCCATCTCATCACTCGATATTTCTCCATACACTGCCCTCCTTCCTCCTCGACACGCTCCTTCCTCATTTCCGTCGTCCCCTTGCCAGTCCGTCGAGTTCTCACTCGCTGCTGTTGAACCCTTCCACGAACCTGCAGTCAACAAAAACATTCGAATTTATTTTTATTTTTGTATGCTATGCGTTAGTTCTTTTGTTTATATATCGGGCTAGGGTTTAGATTGGTTCATTAGTGTAGTTCGATTTTCATTAGTCTAACTTTATATTTGATTTTATTGTTTTGTTTTAGTTACATTTTCTTTTTAGTTTCGATTTTTGTTTTGTTTTTTTTAATTATTTGATTTGATTTAGCTAATCTTTTTCATTTCTTTTTTATGAATTTTGTTAAATTTTTTATAAAAATCCTAAAATCCTAAAAAAAATAAAAATCTAAAAATCCTAAAAAATAAAAATTCTAAAATTTAAAAAACATTAAAAATCTTTTTTTTTTTTTTTTAAATTTTGTGGCTGAGGAATTAAATTAAGGGGATTCGTGCATTCGCGTTAATGTTTTTTTTTTTTTTTTTTTTTTTTTTTTTTTTTTTTTTTTTTTTTTTTTTTTTTAATGTGGTCTCTGACCCATTAATTTTTTAATTTTATTTTATTAACCCTTCGATTTATTTTATTTCTTCAATTCATCTAATGAATAATTAAAGTGTTAATTTAAAATTCCTTAGTGTTTCTGATTTTAAATGCTAAATCTTAAGTTTTCGTGATTCTTCTATGGTCAAGGTGCGATAAATGTATTAAATCATGTTGATTGTTGGAGAAAATTAATTAATTCTAGATCTGGGTCATTAGCGAGAATCATTTTAAATCTGGAATTTCTTACATGTTAAAGTTTTGGGCGTTTACAGTGATTATTCATATCCATCACATATTGGAAAATTGTTCTGGATGACCTGTTTTCTTACTTAATCTATGGTTAATTCAAATTAAAGGCACTGGTCTATAACTGTTTCTATCTTGTGGTCGTGTCTTGGTTACCTTAGCGTTTAATCTATTCATCTGGTTAATCGAAATTCATTTACAATTCATCAAGTTGTTGATCTTTAAAATCTCCTAAAGCCCGTGTTCCACAAGCTTTCTCATCCATTTACCTTAGGGACTACCCCCCCTTGACTTGCCTAGGAGAGAGTCTTTACGAAGTGAGGAAGGATTAGGAGTGACAACCTTTACTCTGAGCGTTGTCGCGGTGCCTAAACACTTTGTGGGAAAACATTTTTTGGCACCGTTGCCGGGGATATTTTATTCTCGACGTTTCATTGACATTTCTTCATCATTCTTCTCATTTTTCATCTTTTCATTTGAGCCAGCAATGCCAACATTTTTTGGCGCCGTTGTCGGGGACATTTTATACTCCGTGTTTCAACGACATTTCCTCATCATTCTTCTCATTTCTCATCTTTTCATTTGAGCCGACAACGACAACATTTTTTGGCGTCGTTGCCAGGGATCGATTTATTGGGCCTTTGCTTTACGACATTCATCTTTCTCATCTTTCAATTGAGTCGACAAAGCCAACACTTCTTGGCATTGCCACCGGGGACAGAGTTTTTTATGTCCTTGGTTTCTTTGACATCGTTTTAATCATCTCATCTTTTCCGCCATTCATTAGCCTCTCGAGCGGCACAACATTTTTTGGCGTCATTTGATCTTTTCGTCGCTTCATCTTTCGTCATCTCATTAATCGTTTCATCTGCACTTTTAGCACCTGGACATTTCGTTTCGTTTCTTTTTTGGGTGGCGGCTCCACTTCTTTCATTTATTATTTCTCAAACAAGAAACCCTCCCTTATATCCAGTTGTTTGCCTTTTAGATCCTAGAGCTAGACTCATGTTCAAGTGGTGACTCCACTTTTTTCATTTCTTACAAGAATTTCTACTAGAAGCTCGCTTCTTGTGGATCTCTTGATTTTCTTGAGCAGGGGTCTTTCTCTAGCATCTATTTGGTCCCTCCTTATCCCTTGAAGCAAGTCATCATGGATGATTCGTTTACCCTGTGTCATTTTACTGATTTTTTCCATGATATACCGGAAGCGGCCATTCATAAATTGCTTTTGTTTTTAGGTGGTGATTCAGTCGCTGTTATGAAGCATCTACGCCGGGTTTCTCATACAATAATAAAATATTGTAGTTCTCCCCAGTATAATCATGAAGATGTCAAAATGCGTCTATTTTCCTTTTCTTTAGAGGGTGATGCTTTGAATTGGTTTAATAATTGTCCTGAAGACTCATTCGCTTCTTTACAAGACATTGTCAATGCTTTTACATATAGATATGGTGATCAAGGTGGCTCGCCTTGTGCCCCTAAAATTATGCAACAGAATGAAAGTGATCTTGTAAAGGATCCAACTGTCAATGAAAGATTTCAAGACAATTCTCCATATCAGAATGTGCCATCCACTTGTACCGTTGCAAGACAAATCCATGATAGTGGAAAAGCAGGAACAAGTTATCAAATCAGTGTCGACAATGAAAGGGAAAATGATAAGCAAATTATAGAAGAACTAAAGTAGTTGATTAAAGACATGCAGTTAAGTCAAACGCAACTGGTAAAAAATATGGAGCTTAATCAAGAAAAAATTGTAACTGATTACGTCAAGGATATGAGAACTTTGTACACCCACCCGGAAATACGTGATAAGGAGATGGAAATCATGAAAATTAAACACTCTGATCACGTAACCGACATGCAGAATCAACATGCTAAGGAAATCGAGACCATGAAAGCTAATCATGACATGGGAAATTAATTCTATGCAAAGCAAGTTATTAGCCCTAGAGGAAAATATGATGATCATGGAATTTAATCATTCAAATCAAGTGATTGCCATGGAAGCAAGTTATCAAGAAGAAATAAGTTTGATTTAGAACAAATTGTCAACTATGGATGAAGAAATGACCATCATGAGATTCAATTATAATAATCAATTAGTTACCATGCAAGCAGATCATAAGAAAGAGATAAACTATATGCAAAATTGTTTCACGGGCATGAAAGCAAAGAATAATAAAATTATAAAGGACATGGAAGTTGGTCAAATATCTCTTCAGAATAGATTATTGGTCGTAGCAGAAAAGCAGGTACCATGTGTCATAAATACAGATGGAATACATATCATCGAAAACAGATTAAAAATAATGGAAGTTAATCATTTTAATCAGATGTCCATTATTCAGAATCAAATAAAGGCTATGCAAGCTAATCATGTCACTCTGCAAGAAAGATCCATGAAAACTGAACTCAATCAAGCGAAGTTGACAGTAAGACATGCCAGAGAAATGGGTTCACTACATAAGATGCTGGAAGAGAGGAAATCACAGGTCCCGTCTTGTTGCGAATATCCCGAGAAAGAGGCTAACTCCATTAACGAAGATTTAACTAAGAATGACATGGTCAAAGAAGAAATTAAAAAAGGTCAAGTTATTATTGATGACATCTGTGCGGCTGATCCATCATTCTTGACAGAGTAGATGCAAAATGAAGAAAGACATGTCACGCATATCTTACATACTTCATATGAGAGTTTTGAAGCAGAATGTGCCACATCATCAGTGATACAGCCTGCCACAAAGAAAAAGAGCAAGAGAAAGAGAATGAGAAAGCGATTTGATGCATTAGATGGTCGCGAACACCTTGATTTTTGGATAGGAAAAAGTCCTACCGTATGCAGAATTGGACATGGCACATCCGAGAAACATTTGACAGACTTGCCTGAAAGCAAACAAATGCTCAGTATGCACTATATTGAACGCATCTGATGCCATGGGGCATCTTTGTATTGTATTTCTAACCTATGCCTTGTTATTTCAATGTTTCATTTTGTAGTTAGATTTGTGTTTTTCATGTTGTTAGACTAGTTAATAAATGAAGAGCTTATATCTTTTCTGTGCTTAACGTTATATAATGATTTTTGGATGGACGCTACTTATGTTATGTTGTGTGTTGCGTGGATGCAGATTCTGGATTCTCACATTCCTCCAGTGCAACAACGTGTCCCTAAGTAGAGCCAGATGTTGACCACTACGTGTCAATGACCCATAGTAGTACACCCCCTTTTTTCGCAAAAGGGATAGCGCCTGATCGATGTGTTCGTATCGTGCAGCTATCATCATCTTAGAATGTAAACCCATTCTGCATGTGTATAATGTAAATAATCTCAGCAGATCTGTGTCGTGTATGTAATTACCTAGGTAAACCTACTTTTTTGGTGACGATCTACATTCTGGGAGGTTTTTTGTCTCATCGATCCATTCTCGGATGGTCGATAGAGTTTTTCTTCAGCCTTACCCCAAAGCCGGAATGGGTTTTGTCACTGGAAGCTTAGGGGAGTCTCAGTGTTCTAGATCGAGTCTATGTAAAAGTGATTTGGGAATAATCCTAACTATTTGGTTAGGTTATTTTATTACAAATTGCTTGGTCTACTGGATTATATTTGTGTCACAGAAATGGGTATTCTGTGAGGGCCTATTTCAAATGGGTTTCCCCCTTTGAGATGTAAAAAATATGAAAATTGTGATGTAAAGTGTCTTGAGGGTTGGAAAAATATTTTATCCTCTCATAGGTTATCTAATTAAATTTTCTGGCCAAAAATTAATTAAAATCCTAAGCCAGAAATTTAATTAATTCTAGGTCATAGGTAAATTTAAATTCTCTGAAGGCAAAATTCATTGGTTCTTAAAAATTAAATTTTAAGAGGTCCAGGGACTAAGGTAAATTAATTATTTTGCTGAATTTTAAGCCTTTGGTTCCTGAGGTTAAGTTAAAGTCAAAATTTTGAGGAAATTAATTCAAAAAATTAATTTTTGAATTAATTAAAATGCATTTAATTGAAAAATTCGAATTTCCTTAAGAATTTAAAATTTCGACGAATGAGATTAAAAGGAATTTTGATCCTCATCAACGGTCGAGATTGCTTTGACGATGATCACTCGAACTAGCTGTTGGAGGATTTATCTTTAAATAGGAGGTCATTTGTCCGTTAGTAGGATCTGATCTTTGGATCGTGTACTAAGCAAAAAACTCTCTTGTAACCGTTTTATGAGCAATAAAGAAAGACTTTGGGGTTAATTTCTGCTAGTGTTACTCTTCGTGGAAACACTATAAGATGTGTCATTTTCATGCATAGATTTCTTTTTAGCCATTGATGATAGCTTTCTGAAGAGTGATTTGAGTACATGTATCTTGCTCAGTCGTTGGGGTTTGAATGATAATTTAAGTTTTGAATATAATAGCAGGTATCTCTATTTATCTCAATTTTATTATTGTTTTTTCGCTCTATGTTGATGGTTGAATTGAGTTTCATCTGACATTTGGGGAAGTTCTCGGTTGAATGAACCAACTCCTAATCCGTGTTTTCTGGAGAGGCTAGCTTAATTTGATCCCAGGGTTATCATAAGATATTTTTTATGGGTGATGCATGAAGGGTTTTGAGCTCAGTAGCTCCTTTAAAATTCATTTTTGTTGTTGTTGTTGTGCTAAATCGATAGATCTGGCTGTTGAGAGCCTCAGATTATTAGATCTGGGAGCGGAGTTGGACTCACACTTCCTAGATCTGCCATTCATGTACATAGATTTGTAATTATTTTTGGTTTTCTGACTTGGGAATTTTTTTTGGTCATTATATATATTGTTTGGGTGTTTCTTTTCGTCTTGCAGCTATAGATCTGAAGGGGAAAATTGTGTAGAGTCCAGATTTATGCCCTGGAGTGTAAGATCTAGATCTCTGGGGTTCATTAGCATCATTTTGCAGGAATTATTTTCACAGTCCAGGGGTTTAAATATAATGTTTGTTTGTTTTTGTTTTTGTTTTGTTTTTGTTTTTTTTTTTTGTTTTTTTTTTTTTAATTTGGAATTTTTTTAAGGGCTTCACTGATAAATCTAAAACAAAAGTATAACATTTTGATCAAGGTTTTATGGAATTTTCTGAGGTTTTTTGAGTACCATCTGTCTAGGTTTATCGTTTTGCTGGTTGGGTTTTCGTCTCGTTGCAAAATTTCGATTTTTTTCTTTACAGGACCCTCCATTCCCTCAATTCTGCAATCAAACCCACACCCTCGCTGTCCACACGTTTCTATTGCTGCATGTGACCTCGCTGCCATACCCTCCGCGTCTTCCACTATGTCCGCATACCTTACCCTTTGCGCTGATCCCTTCGAAATTTGCAATTGCGTGCATCCTTTTTGCGTGTCCATCCCTTCTGCGAGCTCGCTCAACCTGCCTTCGAGCTTTCCTTTCCGCTGCTGCTCATCATTCTCACGCTGTCTGCCAGATCCACCTCTCCACGCTGCCAGAACATCGCTCCATCTCATCACTCGATACTTCTTCATACGCTGCCCTCCTTCCTCCTGGACCTGCTCCTTCCTCATTTCTGTCATCCCCTCTGCCTGTCCGTCGAGTTCTCCCTCGCTGCCGTCGAACCCTTCCGCGAACCTGCAGTCAACAAAAACATTCAATTTTTTTTATATTTTTGTATGCTATGCGTTAGTTCTTTTGTTTATATATCGGGCTAGGGTTTAGATTGGTTCATTAGTGTAGTTCGATTTTCATTAGTCTAACTTTATATTTGATTTTATTATTTTGTTTTAGTTAGATTTTCTTTTTAGTTTCGATTTCTGTTTTTTTTTTTAGTTCTTTTTTATTTGATTTGATTTAGTTAATCTTTTTTCATTTTATTATTATTTATTTTTTTTTTTTTTATGATTTTGTTATAAAATTAACACCTAAAATAAAAAATAAAAATCATAAAGCCTTAAAAATTAAATTTCTAAAATTTAAAAAAAATTAATCTAAAAATTTTACTTTGTGGCTAGGAATTAGATTAAGGGAATTCGGCATTACGTTAATTCTTTTTTATTGTGGCTCTGCCCATTATTTTTATTTTATTTTTATACCCTTTGATTTATTTTATTTCTTCAATTCGTCTAAGGAATAATTAAAGTGTTAATTTAAAATTCCTTGGTGTTTTTGATGTTAAATGCTAAATCTTAAATTTTCGTGATTCTTCTATGGTCAAGGTGCGATAAATGTATTAAATCATGTTGATTGTTGGAGAAAATTAATTAATTCTAGATTTGGGTCATTAGCGAGAATCATTTTAAATCTGGAATTTCTTGCATGTTAAAGTTTTGGGCGTTTACAGTGATTATTCATATCCGTCACATATTGGAAAATTGTTTTGGATGACCTGTTTTATTACTTAATCTATGGTCAATTCAAATTAAAGGCATTGGTCTATAACTGTTTTTATTTTGTGGTCGTGTCTTGGTTACCTTAGTGTTTAATCTATTCATCTGGTTAATCGAAATTCATTTACAATTCATCAAGTTGTTCATCTTTAAAATCTCCTAGAGCCCGTGTTCCATAGGCTTTCTCATCCATTTACCTTAGGGACTACCTCCCTTGACTTGCTTAGGAGAGAATCTAAACAGAGTGAGTAAGGATTAAGAGTGACAACCCTTACTCTGAGCGTTGTCGCGGTGCTTAGACACTTTGTGCGACAACACGCCCCATAAGAACTTCGGAAGGCTTTGATCATGAAGCATGGCACGTGTGGCTTCTATGATAGAATGGTTCTTCCTTTCAGCAACATCATTTTGCTTAGGAGTATATGCGGTAGTAGTCTCCCTCTTAATGCCAACTTATCTACAATAATCTTTGAACTTATTTGATTCGTATTCGGTTCCATTATTAGTCTCCAATATTTTGATCTTTTTCCCGGTTTGATTTTCAACCAAAGCTTTGAAAGAGCGGAATCATGAGAATACTTCGTCCTTTTTCTTCAAGAAATATATCCAAGTCTTGCGAGAGAAATCATCCATAAAGACGACATAATATAAATGAGTTCACAGGCATTGCACCAAATAGATCACGGGCATCCTCCGAATGAGTTCACGGGCATTGCACCAAATAGATAAGAAAGAATCAATTGCAATATGTCAGTAGTCTTGCTATCACTTGAGGGGAATGGTCCCCTTGTATGCTTTCCTTCGGCACACCCTTGACAAACACCTTGATGTTCTACTTTAAATTCGGGCATACCGGTCACCATCTTCCTCGCATCGGGTAGAGCCCTATAATGTAAATGAGCAAATCTTCGGTGCCATAATTCAGATTAAAGTGATGTGTCGCAAGACATAGCTCCCAATGGGCTTCCTCCAACTTGATATAGGCTATCAACCTTGAAGCCAAGTGTAAATGCGTCTTTGAAATTTTTATTCCACACACATACCTTTCCATCGATGAATGCCACCTTGAATCCTTTGTCCTCCATCGCCGAGATAGATACCAGGTTCTTCTTTAGATCGAGTACATATAGTACTTCTTGTAGATGAATGGTATTACCCTGATTCAATTGAAGAGTAACATTCCCAACTCCCTTCACGGGATAGGTGGCATTGTCTCCAAGGATAATTTCTAAATTTTTATCCCATTCAATGAGATTTGAAAGAGCTTCCTTATACCCAGTGAAGTGCCTTGAGGCACCACTATCAATCAACCAATTTCCCAAAGCGTCCGGAGGAGATGCAGTAAAAGGGCAGATATAAGATATAATTCTTTTTGCTTGTTATCAACAATATTAGATTCATCATACTTGGTGTTTCTTGATCTCTTGGGAGGGCGACCATTTCCTTGATGAGAAGCGGGAGCATTCCTTTTTCCTTGGTTGTTGAATCTGCCATTCCTTTGATTGTTGTTGCCCCTGAAATTGTTGTTGTTGAGGTTATCATCATCATGAGGTATATCCCTTCTATTAGGGCACTCTCTAGCATAGTGACCAAACTTGTTGCAAATGAAGTATCTTCTCTTCCTTCCATTTTTGAAACCCGAGCTTCCTTGACATTGCTTCTTTGAACCTTCATTGTTCTTCTTTTTAGCATGAGTGGAGAATGCAGTAGGATCATTCCTATTTGAAGGCATATCTAGTTACATCATCCTTGTTTCTTCTTGAGAGCATCTAGTCAACAATTCTTCAAAACCTGGAATCTTGTCATTATTAAGAATAGTAGTGTTGAACACGTGCCATTCACGAAGGAGTCCTCCAAGGGCAATGAGGGTAAGCTCCCTATCAGCAATAGCTTCTCCAATTGAAAGAAGATCATTTTTGATCTTAGTAATCCTCATGAAGTAGGATTGAATATCTTCATTTCTTCCTTTCTTTATGTCCTTTAGCTTGTTCTTGAGGAAAAGAATTTGATTTGCATTGCTAGATTTGAGCATGCCAACCAACCTGTCATATATCTCCTTTGAAGTGTTCAAATCGGAAATGTAAGCAACTAAATGCTTATGAATAGAATCCCTGATGATCTTCTTGGCTTTGACTTTACCCTTGTATTTGGTCTTAGTAGTAGCCGGTGCATTAGAAAGAGGTTCTGAAACCTTTCCCTGCACATAATCCATCACATCTTGCTCTTCTAATGTCAAATCAAGAGACATCTTCCATGCATGATAATCGGATTTATCATGAAGTTTATCATCAGACTTGAAGTAGGATGTGGAAGCAATTGAATCTTGTCTTTGATCAGTGGTTGCTCTTCTTGGTGATTTCTTCTCACTCTTGCTTGGGCTTTGTCTTCACCTCAACTCTAAAACCATGTTAATTTTATAATAACAATGGTATGTTCTATGCTTAGCGCAATTTTACTTCAATTTCTTTATTAGCCCAATATCAATATCCAGTTTAGCAATCACATCAACATGACAGTAAAATGCAGATAGAACATAAACAATCACAGTAGAAGACTAGCAAGACAAGAGGACACAAGATATGGCACCAGTCAGGGACAAACCCCAATGTGGGGGAACCCTTGATCAATTCTTCTTATAATTCTTCAAAAGTTCAGCAGAGAGAAAGAGAGTACAATGTATAATATTCACTTGTCCAATTACAGTGAAAATCTGATCAGTGAAACAACAGAAGTAGAAAGCCCTAATCAGAAAGTCAACGTTGGTCAACAGGGCATAAGTCTTCCTCAATTGAGCTCGGTCAAACCTAGTCAACTTCGGCCTTCAACAACAAGTCTAATCAACCCAAAAATAGTTCGAAAAAGTGTAGTCAAACCTAGTCAACAAGGGTCAACACTGCAGCGAGCGTTAGCACAGTCAATGCTGGTCAAATCGGAGTCAAAGATGCCTTGAATTTTGTGCCCAGAACTGCGGCCTACTCAAATAGAAATCCTCCACGAAAACCGCACCCAAAATAGGTCAACGCACTAAAAAACAACCTTTGCAATTTCCGTAAAATCTGGTCAATGACTGGAATAGAAAACCCTTCCTTTCCTTCGCACGTGTGGAGAGCAGCTTCTGATTTTCGTACCCAATCAATGAAGGAGAGAGAAGATGTGAATGAGTGAAGTGTCCAAAATGAGGAGGCAACATCATGTATTTATATGCAAACATTGAGGATGAATATACGTGACTGTTGGGCTTTTGAGCCTACATGAGTTTGCTGGCCGACCTTGACAATTTGTCCATAATCATAATAAATTCATAATTCCATTTCTACATGTCAGAATGGGATAATCTTTAGATCAATTCTACACCTCTCGGAGAGAGAAACCCAAGAAAAATATGAGCTGTCTCATATGATTTGTCCAATGTGAAGTTTGGCCCTAGTTTCCAAAATTAACAATTTCACTATACTGTAATGTCAAAATCCATGTATCCTCCTCCTTTTCTATATGTTATGATAGGAGGCTCCACATCATCCTTGTATTCATTAAACGATTGTGACAAAATGTCTCCAAGTATTCAAAGCATGTTTGGGAAAAAAATTGTGCTTAACCATATTTGTATCCAAAATTTCCTGTTTGACTTCCCTTGTCTGGAATCTATGTGGTATGGATACCTCCTTGTTCCATTTGATGTGAAGCATTCTCAATCAGAGGTGAAGCGCTGTTTTCTACTCGAGGTGAATCACTCTGAATAGACCTGTTGATATTTTCAGATGCTCTATGCAAAGGAGTAATGTGTTCATATGGAGCTGACACATGAGGTTATGGTCCACCTAGTTATTAAGGATCCCATTTGTTGCATTTCTCACCACCCTTGTGTGCAATCACAATGTTTGAGAATTTTGTGGCCCTGAGTAAGCACCCTCTACAACCACATTAGATTGAGAATCTTCACGTTTAATATCATCCTACAATACCCTGGTATGTAAAGGTGGATTCTGAGGCTTGATTACAACATTCACTTGAGCAGGCAGGTGTTCTCTAATTCTGTTATCATTAGATGCAATACAACCTAGAACTTCACCAACCCTAGATGATTTCTAATTACAACAAGCAATACCCATATGATAGGAACTTCCAGAAGGTGGTGTTTTAAGGAACTTGTACCATCCAAAATGACAAACAACGACTTTCTCCCTTTTGGGGAGATAATTAAGAAATGTTTCAAATTTGATAATTGTTGCCAATTTTAAGCTCTCCTGCATCATTCATACAAAGTAACCCCCTTTTCATTATTTCATCACGAAGCTTGCATACCCCTTGCATATCTCCTTGCTGCATATTGTATGTAACAACATTAGGAAGAACCTCCTTCTTTTCCTTTCTTTTTCCTTTTTTTTAACCATTCACATATCAGAAGTGGAGATGCCTCTAAGTCAACAGGGTGCAAGCTTTGTTTTTTACTAGGTCAGATGATCATTCAAAGCTAGTTCACGCTGTTCAATTTCTGGCTCTTCTTGTTTCCTTCTCCAAATCTTGGTGAAATTTTCTCAATGCCTGGTAGGAAGATTTTCTTCATGGATTTGTTTAGGGAGCTATTTCAAGCTGCTATTGCAATCATGCCCTATATTCCCAAAGTTTGTTAGAAAATCAGAAAGGCACTAATGATTTTCTTGATCTTGATAATTACTTGTGATGTTTCTTATTATTATTATTCTTTATATCTTATTTCTTTAGTTCATCAAGCAATTACCAAAAGCAGCAGCACATAAAACAATAGACACCAGATGTAGGCACATGCCAGGGCAAAACCCCCCTCGAGGGGAAAACCCAATCAAGATAATTCTTCCCTTCAATAATATTCTTTGAGACTCTTCACACTAGACCAAGACCAGACCTTCTCTCCACACCATGTTAGCCTCCCAGAATTTCAACCTCTTCTCAACAACTTCGACTATGCAGCGACTTACAACAACTAGCAGCTTCCGGCAACAGTGAAACTTGGAAGACTTCGATCTCCCAATCTAGGGCATGAAATAGAGAGAGAGAGAGACCAAAATTTCGATTTTCCTTGTCTCCTTAGATTTCCCCAAACTCGCATTCACTTTGGCTTCCCAACAATAGACTTCGCACCTTTTTCCAGCTACAAGAGAACTTTGCACTTCTGCCCAGCAACAAGAGATTTTCGCACTTCTTCCCAGTTACAAGGGAGTTCAAACTTGATGAGAGAATGATGCTCCAAATGAATTCGATGTGCTTCCTTTTATAGGCTTCTTGTGGGGTCGAATAGGGTCCTCAGGCCGACTTGATCTTTTCTTAGCCGACATGGTGTGGAGGTTACATAATTCATAGTTGACTCAATACTTAAACTTTTTACATGATTTAGAAGCCCAAGAAGGGTCTCTTTAAATGTACAATAATTTTGTAGGTTCAGGATAAATCCTAGAAGTCCTCAATGGGGACTTTGACCTAAAACATGGTGACCCAAGCATGAAACCCATGCTTTAATAAGTCACAATAATAATAATAAAAATTCTTTTCTTTATTCTTTTGACAAGTACATTACATGATGATTCAAGTACATTATTGAAGACCGAACATAGGTACATTTTCCAACACTCCCTCTTAACTGTGAAAAATCGGTTATCCGATTCCTACTGCAGCAACCTGATAATATTTCGCCTACTTATTAAATTAATTGAACAAGTTACTTGCAGTTTTCTATGACAAATATTGAAATACATACATTGCAACCTACACAAAATAAAATACTGCGGAAACTAAATACTGCACTGGAGATAAATAAACACACACATATACACTGTTGTTTTTGGACAAATGTCCTTGGAAAAACCCAATGTGGGAAACCAGTGCAACAACAGAGGGTTTTATTTATTATGTAGTAGTAATCTGAGTACAAATCATTAGATACCAAACTGGAAATCTAATACAGAGAAATACTGACAAGGAGAAAGTGAAGAAAAAATCTCACACTGTCTGGCAATCCGAATTTGATGCAGGCCCTGGATGGTTGGCCCCACGCTGGTTTTGAGTAGCCTCTGCGTCAACCTACGCAGATCTACGTCAGCCTCTCTGGGGTCTGCGTCACCTCTTCCACAAATCTCCTGCTGTTCGGAACTTTGCTCCTCTGGCCCTCCGGTCTCACACCCTGACTTCTGGCTCTGGAACTCGACTTCCCAGCTGAATCTCAGACTCCCTCTGAAGCTTTGTGCTACCTCTCTGAACCTCTCTCTGTCTTCTCTGCCTTGCATTCCTCGAATTTGGAAAACTCTCATATGGTCTACTATCCCTGCCCCTCTCTCACTGCTTCGACTTTGCTAAGTCGCTTCCGACAACTCATAGTTGCTACTCAGGAAATCGACCTCCCAGCAAAATGGAGCTGCATAAGTGTGTTCTCCAAGTGCCCATCGAATTCCTTCTTATAATTTCTCGTTGGAGCACCAACAACCAAGATTAAAACATAATCAGGGGCTAAGATTAGCTGGGAGTTGATCCTCGTCTTCTTTTAGAAGATTCACACCTGATTTAATTAATACCCTTTAATTAACCAGATTTCCTAAGTTTAGACTTAGGGAACCATTTAAAAAAGTTAACTATTTTAATTAAATCATCTCTAGGTTGAATTTTCCCAAACGATTTCTAGGTATTGGAGAATGCATGTGTCTTTGCCTCTCTAAAAAATCTCGAGGCTAGAGCACATCCAATGGGACAAAAATCAACACTCCCTCTTAGCGAGGAATGTGCTCTAGCGCTGCAACCTGCTGAAGCATCACTCTATCTTTGTACCATCTCCTGCTGTGCTGTTGATGTCTGGCTCTACTGCTCACCAACTACTGCGCAACTCTAATATGAGCTACATTTGTGCTGCTGTGGGCCTTGCTGATCTGCTGCTAACATTACATCTGCATTGCAACCCTCTCTCCATCTGCTACTACTGCTGCAACTACAACAGAAAAGCATCCAAAATACTGAACCAACTGTGGCCAGTATGATGCATCCGTCGTCCGAGTTTTGACTGTTGCTAGCCTATGCGATGTCACTGAAGCCTGTGTTCCTGCTGACTCTGCTTTGTGCCAATCACACTGCTACCAACTCTGCTCTGCGCTGCTCAGTCTTAGACCGCTACTAGCTACTGCATCTGTCACTCTGGCACTTGACTGCACCAACCGTCACTGGTCCATCCTGCTACTGCATGACTTGGACTCCCGTAGCAAGGTACTGATTCATGAGGTGGACCTCCTCAAGAATCCTGCCCATCCTGTAGCTCTTTGGGGCTACAACTCCAAATCGCCCCACCTCACCCTTGGAGGCATCTTGATAATCATGGCAAACTCTTCCTCCAGTCTGGAGGATAGACTGTCGATTTTTGCGGATGTAGCTTGTTGATCTTGCTTCTCCTCCTTATCCTTCTTTCTGAGAGGACACTGAGTGCTGTAGTGGCCCAGCTTTCCACACCTAAAGCACTTGATCTTCGAAATATCCTTCTTTCTTCTGCGCTGCTTCTGCTGCCCCTTTGTTGCAAGGGCCACGTCCTCCTCTTCCTTCACTGCTTTTGCCCCACTGCTGCTACTGCCACTGATGCTGGCCTTCACCAGAGCCCGCCTTATCTCCTCCTGCTGCAAATCAGCCCATACACATTCCCAATCTGGCAGTTTTTCTTTTCCCGAGATGCTCTAGACGAAAACTTGCCAATCTTCTGAAATGCTATTCAACGCTAATCTTACAAACTCTGAGGGTTGGGGTGCCGATCCTATTGAAGCCAACTGGTCCTGGGCATCCTGAAGCCTCATAAGGAAGGCGTATATATGGTCCCCTTTCTGAATCCTCGTGCATCTCATATTCTTCTCCAGGTACATCTTTCGCTGCTCGGAAGATCCTTCGTACATGATCTCGAACCCATCGAGAATGATCCTCTTAGTCTTCGCCATCTCAACCTTGTACTTCTTGAGCGGATCTGCATCTGCAGGTACAACTACAACACTATTGACATAAGTTTTGAGATCATGCTCATCTAGAAGGCAAGAGATCCTAGCCTTCTAGATCACATAGTTGGAGGCTCTGTCCAACCGATTTTCATCTCTCAACCCAGTTGATGCCATTTCTTCTGAAAAAGTCGAACTACTCCCTCTTGTCCTCTGCGCAGTTGCTGCCTAGCTATTCATACTCCTTTTGGAGTGAGAAATCTTGCACACAACTACTGCTGCTCTGCTAGAAAAATTCGCGCTTCTTGGTTGGAAGTCCTCTGAGGAAGAAATTCCCTCTGTATGTGCTATTCTCTCCTTCTGACGCTATTTTGCCAGCAACTGTCGCAAAATATTTGCGTTTGGCTGAAGATCTGCTCTGCAAGGAAAAATATGCTGCTCCCTTCTGCCTCTGGAAAGCTTCAATCTGGAGATCGAATTTCTTTGTCGACTCACCCAGAGAAATCAATTTCTCCTCAAAACTTCGACCTCCTTGGCTCAAGGACTGCGCTGCATTTGGGGTTTCGAATTGCTGCCTCTGTAGTAGTTTCGAATTCCGCCTTCCTTCTGCAATTGAGCTTTTCTGCTCACGATTTGTGCTCTGATATCATGTGAAAAATCGGTTACCCGATTCCTACTGTAGCAAACTGATAATATTTCGCTTGCTTGATAAATTAATTGAACAAGTTACTTGTAGTTTTCTACGACAAATACTGAAATACATATACTACAGCCTACACAAAATAAAATATCGCAAAAACTAAATACTGCACTGGAGAGAAATAAACACACACATATACACTGTTGTTTTTGGACAAATGTCTTCGAAAAAACCCAATGTGGGAAAATCAGTGCAACAGCTGAGGGTTTTATTTATTATGCAGTAGCAATCTGAGTACAAATTATTAGATGCCCAAACTGGTAATTTGATACAGAGAAATACTGACAAGGAGATAGTGAGGAAAAAATCTCACACTGTCTGGTAATCCGAATCTGATCCAGGCCCTCGATGGATGGCCCCACGCTGGCTCTGGGTAGCCTTTGCATCAACCTACGCAGGTCTGCGTCAGCCTCTCTGGGGTATGCGTCACCTCTTCCACAAATCTCCTGCTGTTTGGAACTTTGCTCCTCTGGCCCTCCAATCTCACACCCCGGCTTCTGGCTCTGGAACTCGACTTCCCAGTTGAAACTCTAACTCCCTCTGAAGCTCTGCGCTGCCTCTCTGAACCTCTCTATGTCTTCTCTGCCTTGCACTCCCCGGATCTGGAAAATTCTCCTCCGGTCTACTATCCCTGCCCCTCTTTCACTGCTTCAACTTTGCTAAGTCACTTCCGACAAATCACAACTGCTACTCAGGAAATCGACCTCCCAACAAAATTGAACTGCATAAGTGTGTTCTCCAAGTGCCAATCGAATTCCTTCTCATAATCTCTCGTAGGAGCACCAACGACCAAGGTTTAAACATAATCAAGGGCTAAGATTAACTGGGAGTTGATCCTCGTCTTCTTCTAGAAGATTCACACCTAATTTATATATACCCTTTAACTAACCAGATTTCCTAATTTTAGACTTAGGGAACCATTTAAAAAAGTTAGTTATTTTAATTAAATCATCTCTAGGTGGAATTTTCCCAAATGATTTCCGGGTATTGGAGAATGCATGTATCTTAGCCTGTCTTCAAAATCTCGAGGTTAGAGCACATATGATGCTACAGAAATCAACATTAACTAGGGAGGTATTCATAATGTACAAATACAATGGAAGATCTCAAACTATATGAACCATGAAGAGCTTTAGGCACCGCAATGCCATGGACTAGATTCCTGACTAGGGCAATCTATCCAAACAATCACTCAACAGTTTCGGCACCACAATGCCATGGACTAGATTCCTGACCTAGGCAATCTATCTAGGTGGGACTAGGATGGACTCAGGCTTTCAGCCCCTTTAGGTACCCTCAGGCTTACTTGCTAACCATCAACCCAAAATCCAGGCGTGTATCCAAAACAAAGCTCAATAACCAACACCATTTTTCCAACTTCTAGACATCAGCACAATGTGTCAGCCAGATGTCCTCCGAGGCAATGCTTCACTCACAAAGCCTCAACACCCCTTGATCTAGCAGATCAAGAATAACCAATCTCTCCTATTCAAACTGATTGGTAACTAGCATGCTATCAAATCCTTCAAGAGATTCACTTGTACAAACAGAACCCCAATCAGTAATATACTTTCATATGTACATAATCAGATACAAACCTTCGGGGTCTTTCAGACAACAAATGTTGCTGCTCAACTTTCCATAGTAGGACTATCAACCGAATCTTTGACAGAAGATTCCTCAATCATACATTTTTCTTTCTACTTCATATGCAACAACATATTCTTCAATTGGATCCTGCTTTCCTTCTTTCAACAACACTTCAAAATGCATTCTCCAATTTCCTTCTCCTACTCATGGCCTTCACTAAAACTTACGACTGTTAGTCGTGGTCTAGTGCGTGACACATGAAGCAGAGAATCATATCTGTCACTCCCTCTTAAACAGAGAAGATCTAATCATTCCTATACAAGGAATATTCTCAACCATCCTCTTATCCTAGGGAGATTCCTTCCATTCAAGCTCCTTCTTAATCTAGGGAGATTTCATCCAGATTCCCTCTTAACTTGGGGAGTTCTACTTCTTGTTTTCATCATCGGAGAATCTTTCATGGCTTCCAACCATTTCATCAGAGTTATCATCAACCTCATCATGCTTATCACATCAACGAGCATCTTCACCAAGTTAGCCATATCAAAATCAAGAAATCATTTCATTTTTATACATATCAGATACCCAAACTCAATTACAAACAAGAGACATATACTCTTTAGCATCTTGCTAGGGACTTTTTGTCACACTCCCTGGACTACTTCAGAATACTTTCTCATTCCATCTATGGTTTCAATGTTTCTTCCAAAGGTATAACATTCCTTCCTTCAACATATAGCAAACCCTAGAAACAATTTACACAAATATAGATCTACAAAGCATCTAACAACCTTTCAAAATACATATGTTAGAATTCTCACTAGGGATTCATACAAGTCCTAGATTTCATACAAAAGAATCAATCGAAGTCAATCACAACTTAGTCATCAACCTGACAACTTCCACTAGGGTTAGTTCCAACCCCTAGATTTTCAATCAACCATTAATCAGTGACTAACATGACCAACTACCACTAGGGTTAGTTGCAAACCCTAGATTTCTGTTCAATCATCAATCTCAACCAAAATTTCAAATTCAACAATCTCTCACAAATCTCAAATTATCATATAGTCAACATTCATCTGAGATTTCTACTTTGACTAAGGTTCAACTCCAAAAACCCTAGAATTTCATTTTCACAAATTCAACAATCTTACATGGATTTCAAATCATCATATTTCAAAGATTTTACTTTGACTAAGGTTTAACCCCAAAACTCTAGAAATCCACAATCTCAGCAATCATCAAATACATGGATCTCAGATTGTTACATTTCACACTAGACAATGTTACTACTAGGATTCAACTATACAAACCTAGATTTTCATGTTCCAACAATCATTTAATAGATTTCAATTGTTATATCACACATACTAGACAATTTAACTTCACTAGGGTTTTACTTCAACACCCTAGATTTCCAGATATCATCATCCTAAAATTTCAAAAAAGGACTTCCATTGAATCCTAAAACTTATGACCAATAATAACTAGGTCAACCCATGAATCTAGGAATCCATGTATATCATACATAAGCATATCATGTGCCCAACAACATTAATATATCTGACCTAGACCAACCTAGAGTTTCAACCAAAAAAGGACATATCTATATATGCTTAGATTTCATCATCATGCAAATATATTTCATATCATGTGATAGTCAAACCCGAGTTCACAATGATCAATAAGAGTTAGACACACAATCATTTTGATTACACTACGGTTTGTTCAGACAAACACACACATACCAAATGAAACATTTCTAAGACAATGTAAGGGTCTTGCTCACACATTCCACCAAACCCCAATGAGCTGGGGTTCCAATGTAGAAACATAGCAAACCCTACATTACCAAAACTTGAAAGGTTCCGGGATTTTAGACCTTTTCACCCAACCCTAATAAGTCAGGATTTCCCGATCATACCAAAATCCCAAACATGACATCATCAATAAAACTTCAACTAGCATTTCACAATATCCCTACGCAGTTTAGTGTGTCAGATATTCACGATAGCATACCCTTCGGTTAGGGTTTTTCCAGACCCTATTTATGGTTCTACATAGTCAATCAAGAGTATGAGTGGGGTGGGTAGATTTATTAAGAGATTAATCACCCAAACAAGAATCACTAAGATTCAAAATAGCTAGTCATAACAAAGCTAGTAATAGATCATCAAATGAATAATCCTTTCAATCACTGTATTTAAAGCATACCTTTGTTTCTTGACTAACCTTGTCTTGAGAGATCCTCTTTCTTGTAGATGTTTTCTCTAATCAAGACAATAGAGGGAGAAAGGTGATTAGTATTCAATATAATCAAAACTGAATGAGTACATGAACCCAAAATTGAAAAGACATTAAATACTTATCTTCACAAAGAAGGTTGCAACAACATCTTCTTTAGTCAGCCCAATATTCCTAATAATAAACAAATTCGACAAGGCTTCATACATCTCTTAAGCATGATCGATGTTAGCTATGAATGGGACAAGATTGTCTTTTATCCCTTCTACCATCAGATTCATGGCCACCAATTCCAATTCCCTTTATTTTGCTTTGTAGGCATCACTGGCTTCTTCTGTAGGCTTCTTTACATTTCCTTTTACCAAGTCCAACACCTTGTTCTTCTCAAGGATTAGGTCAATCCTCTTCTTCCAGGATTTGAAGTTAGATGCTCCTTCAAGTTTGTTCTCACCCTTGATTGAGTTAGACATCTTCCTTGAATATACTAGACTCCTTCCCTGAGATAGTATCTATGAATGGATCAAGTGCTTGACACTGCCTTTTTCTTCATTTTTCATCAAAGCTCTGATACCATGATAGAAAATCATAAAGGCAGTAAATATTTTCTTGATCCTGATAATTACTCGTGATGTTTCTTCTTCTTATTATTGTTTATATCTTCTTTTTTTAGTTCATCAAGCAATTACCAAAAGTAGCAACACATAAAACAATAGACACCAGATGTAGGCAAATGCCAGGGCAAAACCCCCCTCGAGGGGAAAACCCAGTCAAGATAATTCTTCCTTTCAATAGTATTTTTTGAGACTCTTCACCCTAGACCAAGACCAAACCTTCTCTCCCCACCATGTTAGCCTCCCAAAGTTTCGACCTCTTCCTAGCAACTTCGACTATGCAACAACATAGGGCAACTGGCAACTTCCGGTCACAATGAAACTTGGAAGACTTCGATCTCCTAATCTAGGGCACGAAACAGAGAGAGAGAGACACCAAAACTTTGATTTTCTTTGTCTCCTTAGACTTCCCCAAACTTGCATTCACTTCGGCTTCCCTGCAACAAACTTCACACGTTTTCCCAGCTACAAGAGAAATTTGCACTTCTGCCCAACAACAAGAGATTTTTGCACTTCTTCCCAGCTACAAGAGAGTTCGAACTTGATGAGAGAATGATGCTCCAAATGAATTCGATGTGCTTCCTTTTATAGGCTTCTTGTGGGGTCGAATAGGGTCCTTAGGCCGACTTGATCTTTTTTTAGGTTGACATGGTGTGAAGGTTACATAATTCATATTTGACTCAATACTCAACCTTTTTACATGATTCAAAATCCCAAGATGGGTCTCTTTAAATGTACAATAATTTTGTAGGTTCAGGATAAATCCTAGAAGTCCTCAATGGGGACTTTGACCTAAAACATTGTGACCCAAGCATGAAACCCATGCTTTAATAAGTCATAATAATAATAATAAAAATTCTTTTCTTTATTCTTTTGACAAGTACATTACATGATGACTCAAGTACATTACTGAAGACCGTACATAGTTACATTTTCCAACAACGTTGTGGCACTTGTAGCATTTGATACTATACTTGAATGATAGAGCGAATGAATTATGGTTTCTGCTGGTATAGTCATTGAAATTTCTTACTTGTTTGCTTGCAAACTTGCTTCTAGTACGTTGATAAGGGCCTCTACAATCATTCCTGACATAAGCTCTACAATCCCTTGCTTTATGTCCAAAGTTTGTACACGAAAAACAATGACCAAAAAATATAGTTTGGTACCTGGTTGAGAAGGATTATCTTGATGAAGCAATTCTTCTGAAGTTGTTTTGCTTTGGAGAAGATTCAACTCTTTGTTGATTCTTGTCTCTTATTTCACTGTTGCTTGTTTTGTGTAGGAATCTCTTGAGGGCATCAACATAGCTTCTAGGTGTAGTAGCTCTTCCAAACTCATCCTGATTTCTTCCCTTGCTTCCAATATGGTTTGTTGGAAAATCGAAAAGATAGAAAGATTTTCTCTTGTTGATAATTACTTGTGATTTCTTTGAGTTACTATTGTTTTTCTTATGTTCTTCTTTTATCTTAGTTCATCAAGCAATTACCAAAACCAAAACACGAAGATCAAGGACACCAGATGTAGGCGCATAGCCAGGGAAAAACCCCTATATAGGGGAAAACCCAGTCAAGAGCTCTTCCTTCAGTAATTCAAATGAGATAGACTAAGACCTTAGACCAACAAACTTTCCTCTTCCACCAAGTCAGCCTTCCAAGATGATTTATTAGTCTCTTCTTATCCAACAACTTCAACCCAACAACAATCCATAAATTTCAGCGTCTCAGCAACAAAACTTTGGCCTAGCTTCAGGACTGCAGTTTCGATCTAGCAATTTCAATAGCTTCAGCCTAGCAGCTTCACATCTTTGACCTTGATGTAGCTTCATAACTTCGACCTTGATGTAACAACTTCACAGCTTCGACCTTGATGCAGCTTCAAAATTTCATTGCACATGAGAGAGAAAGAGAGAGAGACCCAAAAACTTCAATTCCAACTTCCTTATTTAATTTCACACCTTTTCTGTTTCCTAGCTACTTCAATTCGAACTTTTGTGGGATATCTTCCAAATGAGTCAAGGTGTTGCTTATATATAGTCATCTTAGGTGATCGAATTCTTCTAATGAGGCCGACTTGTCCTTCCTTGAGGCCAACTTGGTGGAGGAGGCCTAGTTGACCTAATTTACATTAAAATAATTTTATTTCTTGACAAATAATTCCCAAAAAGGGTTCTTTATATTGTGACATGGACACAAACACTTAACATAAACCCTAGAAGTCTTCAATGGAGACTTTGACCTAAAAACGATTGACCCAAACATGAAACCTATGCTTTAATAAGCCAATTTATCTAATATATATATATATATATTTAATATATATTTATTTGATAAATAAATTTCAAATATAATTATGAAGACCGACACTAGTTACATTTTTCAACGCTCCCTCTTAACCTGAGAGTTATTCATAATTACATATATCTATAGAGGTACATGGAAGGTCTCTAAAATGAACTACGAAGAGTTCAACACACTTAGTGCTACAGACTAGATTCCTGACTACGGTAATCTATCTGGGTGGGACTAAGATGGGCTAAAGCTTTCATCCAATCTAGGTACCATCAGGCTTAGTAACTAACCATCAACCCTCCCTCTCCAGGATCTAGACATCAAACACACATAGGCCGACCAAATTTCCTCCCAAGCATCTGCCATTAGATGTTATATCTCCCTAAGAAACTAGATATATCCATTTGTCCAAGCATGCTCCCAGAGTGTTCAACTTGTTTTTGGAGAGACAAGCACAAACCCCAATTAGTAATAAACTTTCAAATATACATACAAGTAAACACAAACCTTCAGGGTCTTCAATCATCCTGATGCCACTTATATCAAGTTATTCATATGCAACAAGTGGGAAGCTTTTCTTCTTTCATTTCTTCAACAACACCAAGACATCCTCAATACATTGTAGTACTTTCATTCATTCTCCAATTTCTTCTTCAAGGTATCCATCATGACTATCATAATATGCCCTCGCTCTTAATTTGGGGAGATCAACATCAAAGAACCCCAATTAGTAAATAACTTAAATATACATATTTAGTTACTAGGCTCCACTTATAAAAATATACAAGGCATCAATAACTTAGGATCATTAAGTTTTAAGTAATAATAATATAATAATATAATTTTAGATTAATAATTAAATCTATTAATACTATAGTTAGAAGGATATTAAAGATAAGAAATACATGATATTATTAATACAATCCACTATGAAACATTTTAACATAAATATAGTTACTTTTTCTTAATTATTAATACTACAAGTTTAGTTGAACATTATAATAAAATTATTAATTTAACATTCAAGAACCGAGAGGATATTATAATAATAGATATTAATTAATTGATTGGATTTACCTAATAAAATTACTATAATTAAAGTATTAATTTAACATTCAAGAACCGAGAGGATATTATAATAATAGATATTAATTAATCGATTGGATTTACCTAATAAAATTACTATAATTAAAATAGTATTAAATAATTTTTTTTTCTTTGGTCCATATCCTTAATCCGATCGAGTCGGATTGGTTGGTCAAAGTTAGCCGTTACATGGTCAAATATAGCCGTTAGTCCCATTTTCTAGTCAAACTTACCTGTTGGAAGATCTGCTTTCCCTATTTAACATGCAACCATGGTTTGATTCTTCAACTTGTCCTGACAATGAACCACACTTGCTGGTTCGAAACGCGTCGACGAATATATCATAATGTGATTTGCGTCGAAGAATTTTCTCATAAATTGGCTTCATTCCTTTTTACAACATCAAGGTCATCTTGATCATCTTCATTCTTCATCATGTTTATCAATATTATCAAGTCAACTTTACTTACGAATATCTCCAACATCTTGAAGATTATGTACCTACACAACTTAAACAACAAGTACAACCAAATACAAAAGCATGAAGTTAACTATATCAGAATCATGTCAATACAATATTGGAAGCATTAGACTTTCGACATCAAATACCTAAACTTAGTTAGGTTCATAATCAACAAGAGACACATACTTCTAAACTTCAACTTCTTGCTAGGGTTTTGTTACAAACCCTAGACTATAACATAAAGCGACTTAATCAAGAAATCAGTCTCATTCTATCTAGGGCCTCAATACTATTTTCAGAGATATATGACAGATTCTACTATGATACATTACAAACCCTAGATTCCATCTTAGAGACACAAATCCTTAGATAACAACAATTCAATCCAATAACAATTCTACTATACATTTTAGACTCTACTTGGGTTTGTTGCAAACCTTGGATTTAATCATCATATTGGAAACAATATCATCATATCCTAGAATATCAAACTTCTACTAGAGCTTTGTTACAAACCCTAGAATTTACAAACTATGAGCATCAACAATTAGGTTAGCATATATACATATCTAGGATTTCATAATCATGCACAAACATACAGCAATATCTACTAGGTAAACCCAAGACACAAATATCAATACATTAAAGTTAGACATACAACAATTTTGACCATGCTAGGTTTCGATTAGACATACGAACATAAACCTAGGGCTTCATTCCTAGGATCTTACTTTAGATATTATAAAAGTTTTGCTCATAAACCCTAATTCATCAAACCCTAAAGATCTAGGGATTCAATACATAATTTTGGATAGAAAACCCTAAAGGACTAGGGATTTTATCATAACAATACCAAAACATCAAAAGAATAGGAATTCTAGATTTCATCAACAACCCTAAGTAGACTAGGGTTTCCATATTAACATCGACATACCCTTAGGTTAGGGTTTTACTGTGAACCTTTTTAGGGTTCCACAAGAATGATAATATAATGAGGGTAGATTCAATCTAATGATTAATCACCCTAACAAGAATCTTTGTGATTCAAAACCCTAGACATAACGATGTTAGTAATGTAAAACAAATTTTAAAAGAAATAACGACCATACCTTTTGCATGAAGAGAACTTTATAACAAAGCTTATATTTGAAGACATACCTCGAGTTGTTCCTTAACAAACCTTGTATGGCATCAATTATTGAAGGGAAAAAGTGCTTCCATGCTTCAAGTCTATCCTTTGAAGTCTCCTCCATAACCCTTGAGTATTCAACAAGCTTTCCTAACACGGAAAATATAAAAGGTTATTAGCATATAATTCAAACAAGTCTTGATGTGAGAAACCAAACATGAAAAGATGAAAGAAAGAACAAAATACTTATCTTTTGGTAAATTGGTGGAGGCTCCCTCTTAATCCAATCTTGAGGGAAACCTACAACTAAAAATAAAAGGTGTTCTAACAAGACATGTTAGACCTACAAGTTCTAGAAATCAAAACATAAAGGAAACACTTCAAAACTTAGAATAGAAGGATATATAAGGGATAGAGTCCCTAGAAAATAAGTCTTTGACTTCGGATTCTTCCATCTTGTTCTTCTTTGGTGGAGCTTCATCAACAATATTTGCTTGATCCCTATCTCTCTTCTTATTCCTTGGACTATTTGGACAATGACTTTTGTAGTGACCCATCTTGTGACAATTGTAACATTCGATCTTTGATAGGTCTACTTTCTTCTTTGGTCCTTTGTACTTCTTGAAGGTTCCCTTTTTCTTGTGATGAGCGGAATAGGCATTTGAGATGTTCTCCTTTTCATCCTCCTCCTTGTTGCTTACTAATGATATTCTGGCTTCTTCTTGACTACATGCATTCCACATTTGTTCGAATGTTGGAGTATTCTTTCAACTATTGATTCCTAATGATAAGGCACTCCATGATGTTGGTAGTCCTAGAAGGGAAATAATCATGAGCTCTTTTTCTAGTACAATTTCATCTATTGCTTGAAGTTCGTCTCTAATTCTAGATATCCTTATAAAGAAGGATGCCACAGTATCATCCTTTGTCATCTTAATAGTTCTTAATTCATTCTTGAGGCTTTCAATTTGACCAATATTCTTGATTGTGAATAATTTGGATAGAGCCTCGTACATTTCTTGAGCGGAATCTATGTTGGATATATATGGAATGAGGTTGTCTTTTACTCCATCCACTATTAGGTTCATGGCCAATATTTCGGTTTCTCTGAACTTTGCTTTCTCTGCTTCACTTGATTCATCTGTAGGCTTCTTGACTTTTCCTCGAACTAAATCCAAAACTTTATTCTTCTCGAGGATGAGATCTATTCTCTTTTTCCATGCCCTGTAGTTGGAGGCTCCTTCTAGTTTGTTTTCTCCCTTCATTGAGTTAGACATAGTTCTTGTAGATAGTAGGCTTATCCCCTTATATGATCCCTTTAATGATGTTCCTTCAATCTTTTTTTTTTCCTTCAGTAGATCTTCACGCTGTCTTTTTCTTCTTCACCTTAGCTCTTATACGATGTTGGAAAATCGGAAAGGCAGAAATATTTTCTCTTGTTGATAATTACTTCTGATTTCTTTGAGTTATTATTGTTTTTCTTATGTTATTCTTTTATCTAAGTTCATCAAGCAATTACTAAAACCAAAACATGACGATCAACGACACCAGATGTAGGCGCATAGCTAGGGCAAAACCCCTATATAGGGGAAAACCCAGTCAAGAACTCTTCCTTAAGTAATTCAAATGAGATAGACCCTAGACCAACAAGCCTTTCTCCTCTACCAAGTCAACCTTCCAAGATGATATAATAGCCTCTTCTTATACAACATCTTCAACCCAACAACAATCCAGAAATTTCAGCTTCTCAGCAACAGAGCTTTGACCTAGTTTCAGGACTGTAGTTTCGATCTACCAATTTCAATAGCTTCAGCCAGCAGCTTCACAACTTCGACCTTGATGCAACTTCACAGCTTTGACCTTGATGTAGCAACTTCATAGCTTCGACCTTGATGCAACAAATTCGTAGCTTTGACCTTGATGTAGCAACTTCACAGCTTTGACCTTGATGCAATACCTTCACAACCTTGACCTTGATGTAGCTTCAGAATTTCGTTGCACATGAGAGAGAGAGAGAGAGAGACCCAAAAACTTCGATTCCAACTTCCTTCTTGAACTTCACACCTTTTCTGCTTCCCAGCTACTTCATTTCGAACTTTTGTGAGATATCCTCCAAATGAGTCGAGTTGTTACTTATATATAGTCATCTTAGGTGATCAAATTCTTGTAATGAGGCCGACTTGTCCTTCCTTGAGGCCGACTTGGTGGAGGAGGCCTAATTGACCTAATTTACATTAAAATAATTTTCTTTCTTGACAAATAATTCCCAAGAAGGGTTCTTTACATTGTGACATGGACAAGAACACTTAACATAAACTCTAGAAGTCTTCAATGGAGACTGTGACCTAAAATCAATTGACCCAAGCATGAAACCCATGCTTTAATAAGCCAATTTATTTAATAATAAAATTTCTTTTTGTTTCTTTTGACAAATACATTTCAAATATAATTATGAATATTGACACTAGTTACATTCTTCAACATGGTTGGCGATATGAAGAATATTAACATGACCTTAAATCTTGACTTCAAGTTTATTTTTTGGTGACTTAAGGCTTGCATCTTCTTTGTATGAAGTCTTGCCCACACAACCAAGCCCTGTTTTGTCGTATGGTATTTTTTGACTATTGAGAATATCATCCAATATTTGAGAACTTTTCAAGTTCTTGTTGAGCTTGTCTACTTCATTCCTTAATGAGACAATCTTGGCTTCAAGTCTCTCACAATTTTCTTCCCTTTTCTTTAGCTGGCTTTTCATTACTTCCTCTGTTCTCTTTGCTTCTTCTAGTTGAATTTTCAAGGGGATGACTTCTTCAAATTTTCGCTCTTGCTCTTTCTGTTTTTGATCAACTTCGGCTTCTAGCTTCTCATTATCCTCAATCTTTTCCTTCAGCTGACTTGTCAATATTTATTCTCTCTTTTTAGCTTCTTGAAGTCTCAAAAGAACAACTTCAGTTTCATCAATGTTATGATTCTTCTCCTCAAGATAATTGCTCTTTAAACCTTATATTTTTTTTTTGAGCCTGACTATTTGTTCTAGTGCCACCCCATATTCTGCTTCAAAATCAATGGTATGACCTTTTTCTAGATCTGGTTGTCTCTTCTGATTGTCTTCATTTGCTTTAAAAGGTTCTATATTCATGACTATGGAGGAGACTTTTTTCGGGGGTTTGGAGTCATTCCTTCTTGACTTTTCCATCTGTGTTTATGAGGTCTACCGTCCAACTATTAGGTGGTGCCTGAAGGAATCTGCTCTGATACCAATTGTTGAAAATACTAAGAGGGGGTGAATCATTATTTATGTTAATTTGACAATTTTTAACCTTTCATAGCTATTACATGACATGATTAACCATATCATTCACAAATTATATGCATGAATGCAAAGATTTTAAAGTAGAAACACAAACTAAGGGAAAACCACTTGAAAGCTTTGCTATCAACTTCGATTTGTTACAATGTTACAATCATCCACCTGTGAGGACACCAATCCTTCGTAAGCACCAACTTACAACTTTTGTAGGCACCAACCTACAACAAACACAATTCCCTAGTTGAGCACCAACTAAGCGAATTGTAGACCCCGACCTATGTCTTCAAGTTCTTCCTTGGATCTGTCAACAATAACTTTTGTTCCTCATCCAATTCTTTAGTGCGTGGTCACCCAACCATGCAATCCTCAGGTTTGCACCTTCAAACTTAATCACAACCATTTGTCCTGTTCACCTAAACTTTCTGCTCTTCAACTTGGATTCGTTCTTGGACTTGGCTTCTTAGACTTGATCTGGTACACGTCAGCTCTCTGTATCTGATCAAAAAGAGGTTTTCTCACTTGGCAGCTTGTACTCAACACTGCACCTTTCTCTCAACAACTGTTATTGCCACTATACTTTGTCATTGTCACGACACACTGCCATTGTCACTGTACTCTGCAACTCAGACTCACTACGCAGAATCAAGTCTCCAAATCCTCTTCCCAAACACCTTACGGTTCACTATTGGCTTGTCCACAAACCTACTTCATTGTTAGCCTTGTTCCTACCTCCAGTTGCATTGTAACTTTACCACAAGATTATCACAGGCCCTATCACCTTAGGGCTTCGCTAATCTGCCACCAAAGAATAGGGCTATCATAGCAAAACCCATTGACTTATGTATGGAATTGCAATTGGGCCCTAACCACAAGAAAATGATCACAAGGAAATATCAACAACTATAAAAAGACTCCCTTAACTCTTGCTTGTTCACACAAAGATGCCCTTGCAGACTTGGCCCTCTTCTCACAACTACGCTCTTTACAGGTTACTACAAAACCCTGCTACTGGTCCTCTAACTAGAAACAAAACTTGGCCTTGTCTAGAGATGATGCCACAGAGAAATACACAAAACGTTCCATAGAATCCACCTCAGATTCACCGCAGACCTACCATAGAGAGCCAATAAAACTCTTTCTCCCACCCTTAGAAACTTGACCCTTCTGCCTCAGTTCAGTTTTGTGGTATACCGCAAACCTTACTCTTGCACTGCTCAACGAGTTAGATGTGTTACAATGAGCCACACAAATGTCTAATTTAAAGTGGATGTGGTGGGGTGTTGAGAAATTATAGTTGCGGTCGGTATTTTCAAAAGAGAAATTTATTGATTCAAGCATGAACATGTATTTGTCAAAAGAAAATTGTAAAAGGCATTTTTCATGACCATGGAAAAAGGAAAAGAAAATTTGAATTTATATTTATTGGTTTATGACCCCACAAGTGTCCAAGTCGCCCCTCCTAGATCAAGTCGGCCTAGCTCCTTGGAGGCACCCATTCAACCCCTCTTGGAGACTATATATATGTGTTCACTCCTCCACCAAAAGGTATCGGATGATCTCATTTCTTTCTGTTTTATGCAAAGAAGAGAAGGATATTTGGAGGTCGAAAATAGAAGCACATATACCATCTTCTATACTTCACTCGTGTAGACAAAGCAGGCCGAGTTCTGAAGCATATTTTTTTGGCTAAAGCAAAGGTTCTGTGACACTCTTTTCTGTGGCTCATGCGAAAGTATAAGGCACTATTTTCTGTGGCATCATCCAAGTTTTGAGGTTTAGGGAGAGGCTGAATTTCGACCCTCTTGGAGACCTGTGGCAGATCTAATTATAGACCTCTTTGTGGACAAAATTGAAGGGAATTTTGTATTGGATCTTGGAGGGTTGGCTTGGCACTTGTGGGAGGTCATCTTGCTGGTCAATATTTGTCTATATGTCTTGTTAAAGGATCTTACCAAAGATATGCTATTTTTATTGATGTACAAATTGGTTAAATTGGACAATTTCTTATAAGGAAAGGTTGCTGGGCTTTTCCCCTTGGAGTGGTGTTTTCCCAGGGTAATTTTGGTGTCTCTTGTTTCATTCTCATTGTGATCTCTACTGCTCTACTCTTCTTAATGGTTGATGATGTGAATGTCCTAATAAGTTAAAAAAATTGTATCATTGGAAGTAGAGATCAGATAGAAAATTGTTCTAGTCTACCTGGCTTCTAGAAAATCAGCATGGTATTAGAGTGAGGTTGAAGAGAAAACTTGAAGATCATAAAATCAGTTCCCTAACAAGGTATGTGTCATGTCCCTTCTCAAATGAATTAGTCACGGGATGCAACAACACAATTTTGGCAGCAATTTTGGTTTAGGAGAAGGACCCCACACGTAGAAACTTAGGAACTATAGGCAGTTCGAATTATTTTTGGCAGCACGTGGAATGTGGGGGCCACCACATGCATAATTCGAAATTGGCCAGGGAATTCGAGCTAGTGGATGGAGGGGCCCACATGAGGCTAAGGGGGCCCAAGGAGTTATAAAGAGAGATCAGCTCTCATTTTGGGGTCATTCTGATTATTTGACAAACAAACTCACTTTGTACGCTCTGCTGTTCAGTGAGTCTACCTGCTGTTTAGCCACGAGTCTTCCGCAGGGAAGATTCAACCTCTTCTTCATGGGACCATCCGTTTCTGCCCTAGGGAGGCGCTGTTACACAAGGGTTTCCAGGGAGTCAGGTACAATCACACACTTCAGTCATCAACGCAGGGAGGAACTGCGTATTCCTGGGCAGCCAGAGAACACGCGGGAGGGGTTAGAAATCAGCAAGGGGGATTCACAGCTTGCTGGGAGATCCGGGAACAGACCAGCTAAGGGGATCCACAACTTGTTGGGAGAGCCGGGAGTTGAGGAGGCAGTATAAAAAGGCAACTCTGCCGGAGTAGCAGTTAGCTAGACCCGTGCAACAGTTAGTCGAGATTCTAGACGGAGGTGCTGCGCAGAGGCCACTGTAGCAGCAAACTCATGGTGCTGGGAGAGCAGTCACCCGACCAAGGGTCATCCGGGGAGCAAGGATTTAGTCAGTACAGGTGAACCCAACATACTTGGGGTATTTTCAGAAGGCTTTGCACGCTGTTTCCTGCAAGTCGAATTTGGCTATAGCAGCTGGGGAGAGGCTCCAAGGAGGCCAAAAATCCAAAGTCAAAACAAGAGAAATTCCCTTCTGGGTTTTGGCCAAGAAGTTCGGGGTTAAAAGGATATAATTTTCTGGGCGGTTTTTGGGCACCTTCCAGCAGGTCGAAGTTAGCAGATCAACAATTTTGCTGGGATAATGCAGTGCAAGTGGTGCAGCAGCTGAACGACCATCATCTCAGCTATTCCATCACCTGGGTTTAGTCCAACTTGTCCGTGAGACAAGCCCAGGTGCACCACTACATTTATATTATACCCATTGCTCTTAGATTTTATAATACATGGCTCAACAGTTCCAAATTTTCAGTGTTTTGTGGGTGTTCAATGCATGTTTTTAATTTTATGCTGCTGCATTGTTTATTTGTATAGAATATCAATTAAATTTCTACTTGGGAACATTACAGTATGTCCAGGACATGAACAAAAATAGAAGCTTTGACCTTGTGCCAAGAAAAAGGATGAATTTTGTTGGTGTAAGAAAACCAATCTAAGAAGTTTGAATTACTCTAGACCTAAGTAGGTTGAAAGTTTATATCACAAAGGCTAGAATCCATTTGTAGAAGGCCAAAACCCTAAGGTCTTCATATTGATCATGAATAAGTCTCACATTTTGTATGAAGATATTTGGATGCACACATTAGATTGTTTCACATGATAGTAGGGTATTTTCTCAAATAATGGGATCCTTATCATGAAGAAAAGATGCCACCAAGTTTTATGCCCTAAACTGAAGCTTTGTATTGTGCCAAGTCAAGGAAGAGGGCAAATCTTATCTCAAAAGGGAATCCTAGTTTAAAAGGGGTCAGAGCCCTAGTTCATTTCAAAATGATCCCTGTCCTTGTTTAAAAAAGGAATATCATGCTATTTGCCTCTATAGGCTTATAAAGCAAGTCATTTCCAAAATTGCTAACTTTTTAAGTCCAAGATCTATTTAAATAAAAAGAAATTGCTTGAAGGCTACTCAGATTGATCCATTGAGGGGAACTTTGTATGGAAGATGTTTCTTTTTTTGATCCTAAGATCTCAGACCTTGAAGAATCTCAATATCACAATATCACAATGTCTCAGACACGAGAAGGAAGCCAGTTCAAATTCTTTGTTTTGGTTATCCTAAGTATTAATGTCGAAAAGAAGGAACCCTCAGAACCTTACCTCAAAAGCAAGTTCTGTTCTATGTGAAGAAAATACGGTTGTCTCTTGAAAAGAGGTCTATTAAACCTCTGATTCGAAAATCTATGGAAGTCCAAAGTTTTCCTAAATTCTGTGATCTAAAGAAGTCTGAATCATCCCCTTTTGAATTGCAATAGTAATGTCATGCAAAGCACAATGAGAGGATGACTAATATGAAGCCTGATCCTCAAAGAGACCATCGAAGCTCTGAGTTTACAAAATGGCATGTATCAATTATTGAAATTTGCTAATAGATGTTCGAAAATGTTCAAGAGACCAACAAGCTACAAGAAGTCTACTTGAAGTCAAGAAATGTATCTATAATTCTTTGTTAGAGATCATGTTTCTATTGAAAACATTCTTAAAAGTACTCAAAAAAAGTACTCAAAAAAAGTACTCTGAAGGTTGGGGAAGATACTGTAGCATTGAATTATGTAACTAGGTTCGGTCTTCATAATGCCACGTGTAATCACGATTTTATGTAATTGATGTAAAGAAGAAAAATAAAATTATTATGTAATGCTTGAGTCATGGGTTTCATGCTCAAGAAATTTAATTTTTAGATAAAGCTCGCATTGTGAGCTAATAGGTTTGGTCATCAAGTCCTAAAGTCTAGCAAGTCAATGACATATTGTAAAAATAAAATTTGTTTGAGACATTAACCCTTCAAAACCTTGTCACAAGCACTCCTTCAAGTCGACCCTCAAAAGAAGATGGAGATCATTCTAGAAGAGCATGTCGGCCTACTCAATGGCACAAGTCGACTTATTTTCAATAGGGAGATCACTATATATAGAGAGCAGTCAGCCTCACTTATGGCACCATTCGATCAAGCATTTGAAATACATCAACAAGTGCGAAAATCATAAGAAAAGCAGTCTCATAACCAGCGAAGAGAAAGGCAAGAAGAGCGAAGAGGTTTAGCATTGTTTTTGGGTAATTTTCCTCACACATGTGACAAAGATTAGGGTTTCTACAGTGGCGTTATATCAGTCCTTAAAAGAAACCAACAAAGAGGTTACCAACCATCATTCTTGCTAGCCGAAATCACCAAAAGAAGACTCCAAGTCAAGCGAAGAAGGAAAGCATCTCCAATCTACTTCAAGTTAGCTCACAAGTGCGAATCGCAGATGTACATGCAGGCTGAGTTTTGCAGGACTGTGGAAGAGGGCTGAAAATTTCAGAGTAGCAATGCTAGAAGTCAGTTTGACTTGTGTTGACATGGGCAAGAAGGAGAAGCAATGAAAAAAGGTCTTAGACTTGGTCTTGTAAAGGTTGGTAAGTCAAGGGTCTTGGTCTTGGAATTCGTCACTTGAAGATTCTATAAGAAGAATAATTAGTTTGGGTTTTCCTCTCAATTTGGAGAGGTTTTGGCCCTGGCTGATAGCCTACATTTTTGTATCCCTTGTCTAATGCTTATTTATGATCTGGTAGCTGTTTGATGATAGAAAAACATTAAATATAATCAAGAGAAAGAAGAGAAAGAAAAGAAGCTTATAAAAGAATTAAGAAAATTGCATCACAAGCAGTTATCGTTCAAGAGAAATCACCTCATCCCTATGCCCTAGATTTCTTAACATGGAATCAAAGCTAATGTAACAAATCAAAGAAGGGCAGTCCAATAAGGGACAATCAAGTTCTCAAAGGCCGAAGTTCTAGAAAGACATCAAGAGCATCAAAGAATCAAGAAGATCCTCTCATCTCCAAGAAGACAAGGGCTATCATCTAGAAGAAAAGTGTCAAAACACTAGATTGATCAAAGAAGAAGTCTACACTAGAAGCATTCTTGGGATCCTCGCTCAAGATCAAGGAAAGAGACCACAAAGATCCTACCTCTACTCAAGTTGAAGAGATCTACGAATCAAAGCAACTTGAAGTGTACTCATCCAAGAGAAGCAAGACCAAGGACATTGTCATCATCATCAAAGGATTCAAGGTGATCTCCCTCTCTTTGGAGCCAAGGACCACTCTTGAAGAAAAACATCTTCAACAAGAAGAACTTTTCAATTTCCTATATCATCATCAAATTCAAGAAGGTAGCAGGTTGAAGGAGCATCTTCTCAAGTAAGTATATTTATGTCTTCATCTGAATCTGTCAAAATTTCTTTTTGCAAGGAAAGCAACAAGTTGGTTGGGGCTTGAAAGAAACCAACAAGGAGGTTACCAACCATCATTCTTGCTAGCTGAAATCACCAAAAGAAGACTCCAAGTCAAGCGAAGAAGGAAAGCATCTCCAATCTACTTCAAGTTAGCTCACAAGTGCGAATTGCAGATGTACATGCAGGCCGAGAGTTGCAGGACTGTGAAAGAGGGCCGAAATTTCAGAGTAGCAGTGCTAGAAGTCAATTTGACTTGTGTTGACTTGGGCAAGAAGGAGAAGCAGTGAAAAAGGGTCTTGTGACTTGGTCTTGGAAAGGTTGGCAAGTCAAAGGTCTTGGCCTTGGAATTCGTCACTTGAAGATTCTCTAAGAAGAAGAATTAGTTTGGGTTTTCCTCTCAATTGGAGAGGTTTTGGCCTTGGCTGATAGTCTACATTTTTGTGTCCTTGTCTCATGCTTATTTATGATTTGGTAGTTGTTTGATGATAGAAAAACATTAAATATAATCAAGAGAAAGAAAACTTATAAAAGGCTAAAGAAAATTGCATCACAAGCAGTTATTGTGAAAATTCCAAAACTGAAATCCTATTGCAGCAACTGGAAATTATTCTTCTAATTGTTAATTAATTTTAACAATTTATTTGCTACAACAAACATTGAATCAATCACACTGCAACCTTCACAAATAAAACACTGCGGAAATAATAACGGTTGAATCTGAGAAAATACTAGCACACACAAAATAAAAATGACACTGTTATTTTTGGATAATTGTCCCCAGAAAAACCCGATTCGGGAAAACCGGTGCAACAATGAGGGTTTTTATTATTATATAACAGTGAAATTCTGAGTACATTCTATGGATGCCCAACTGGCAATCCAATCAACAAGTATCTGACAAAAATAAATAGAGAGAAATTCTCTCACCCCACAAGCAATCCTGACACTGGCTTCTATAGAAAAACTGGCCATCCAAACCTCAACGTAGGCCCTCTTTGCAGTCCTTGCGCTGCCTCTCACACGTGTGGCTCGGATCTGCCTCTGAGCAAGCTGTCTAGCCTGCCTTTGATGCTGGAAGTGACTCTTTGACCCTCTGGAAGACTTCCCTGGCCTCTGGAAATTGAATCGACCTCCTCCTTAGCTAAATTGAACTGCTCTGCTTCAACTTCTGCGCAGTCCTTGCGCTTCTTCTGCGTGGATCACTTCTGTCAATTGTTGCTACCTCTCTGGATTTGGAAAACTTTTGGATCACTGTCCGTGCCCCTCATTGTCTCTGCTTCGATCTCTGGCTCTCTGACAATTGCTGCTGCTCTTTGGAAATCTGCCAAGGAAATCGAACTTCTGGTGTGTTCTCCATCACCACATCAATCCCTTCTTATATCTTCCTGTTGGGACTCCAACAACCAAGATTAAATCTTAATCGATGGCTTAGATCATTTCTGGATCTATTCGTGTGAGTTTCTAAAGAATTCTCACCTTGACTTAATTAACTCTAATTAATTAACCATTTTTCCTAAGTTTAGACTTAGGAAACATTAAAAAAAATTGGTTAATAATCTAATTAAGTAATCTCTAGGTGGAATTTCTAGAAACGATTTCTGGGTTTTGGAGATCTTGTGTATTCTAGCCTCTACCAAATTTCGTGGCTAGATCACATCCGATGCTACAAAAACTAACACTCCCTCTTAGCGAGAACTGTGTTCTCTCTAGTGCTGCACATCCTGCCACAACACCTTGTCTTTGTATCACCTCATGTCACGCTGCTGATGTTTGGCCATATTACCCACCAACCATTGCACAACTATGATGTTGCATTTGTGTTGCTGCTGACACTGCCATATTGCTGCCAACTCTGCATTTGCACTGCAACTACCTCTCATCTATTGCTGCTGCAACTGCAACTACTGCAACTGAGAAGCATCCAAAATACTGAATCACCTATGTTCAGTATGATGCATTTGTCTCCTGAGTCTCTGCCTGCTACTAGCATCTGCACTGTCACTAAAGAATCTGCCCTCCTGCTGACTCTGCTACTCAGCCACTTTCTCTGCTGCCAACACTGTGCTGCGCTCCAGAGCATTTGACTGCCACTAGTCTGCAACTATCACTCCAGAATCTGATTGCATCTCTGACACTGATCCATCTTGCTACTCAATACTGTGGGCCTCCGTAGCTAGGTAATGATCCATGAGGTGGACTCCTCAAGTACCCTGCCCTATCTTTGTAGCTCTCTGGGGCTACAACTCCAAGTCACCCCACCTCACTCCTAAAGGTATGGCTACCATCGTTGTGAATTCTTCCTCCAACCTGGAGGACAACCTATTTATCTTAGCATGTGCTACCGCTTGGTCTTGCTTCTCTTGCTTGTCCTTCTTTTTGAGAGGACACTGGATATTGTAGTGGCCAAACTCGCTGCACTTGAAGCAATTGATCTTAGATAGGTCCTTCTTCTTCTTCTTCTTCTTCTGCTCCCCTTGCCCCTGACTGGGATCCTTTGATGCGAGGTCCACATTCTCCTCCTCCTTCACACCCTTCGATCTGCTGCTACTGCTGTCACTGATGGAGCTCTTTAGAAGAGCTCGCCTCAAATCCTGCTACTACAAGTCAGCCCACATTTTTTCCCATCCTGGTAGTGTGTCTCTGCCCAATATACTTTGGATGAAGACTTGCCAATCCTCCAAGACACTGTTTAGTGCCAACCGTACTAGCTCTAAAAGTTGAGGTGCTGCCCCAACAGATGCAAGATGGTCTTGGACCTCCTGAATCTTGGTGAGGAAGGGATCTATGCCTTCCCCCTTCTGCATCATGATGCATCTCAAATTTTCTTCTAGGAACATCTTCTGCTGCTCGAAAGTACCTTGGTATAGCGTGGAGAGAGCATCCAACATCTCTTTGGACGTTCCTTTGGCTGCTGTATGTGAAACCATATGATCTCGGACTCCATCTGGGATCAACTGCTTTGCTCGCGCCATCTCCTTCCTATATTCCTTAAGCTGCTCTGCATCCTGAGGAACTGCCACTACATTATCAATGTAGGCTTTCAGGCCATATTCATCTAGAAGGAAGGATATCATGGCCTTCCAGATGACATAGTTGGATGACCCATCCAACCTATCCTGATCTCTAAACTGTGCAGTGGCCATCTTGAAAATTGCCGAAAATCCTCTCTTTGATTTTGCTTGGCTGCTTGGCTGCTACTCGCACTCTCTTCTGGAGTGAGAAGATCTGCTCACAACTATTGCCAATCTGCAAGGAAAAAATCAAACTTCTGAGACTCGGAGTTCCCTGAGAGAAATTTTCCCTCTGTTGTGTGTGCTTTTCTCTTCCACCCGACGTTGGTTCTACTACCGCAAATTGCAGAAAAACCCCATCCGTCCAACCAGAAATTTGCTCAGCGAAAATCCAAGCTGCCACTGCTCCCTCTGACTGCTGGAATCACTCTCCTGGGCAAATCGAATTTTCTGCACCCCTATGACTGAAAATCGAATTGTCGACCCAATAATTCGGTTTGCCTGTCTGAGCATTGCACTGCCTCAAGAATTTCGGCTTGCTTCTCCCTTTGAGCGGCGAAATTTTTTCTCCGCTTTTGAGCTTCTCGACTGATCACTCATGCTCTGATACCATGTGAAAATTCCAAAAATGAAATCCTATTGCAACAACTGGAAATTATTCTTCTAATTGTTAATTAATTTTAACAATTTATTTGCTACGATAAATACTGAATAAATCACACTGCAACCTTCACAAATAAAATACTGCGGAAATAATAGTGTTGGAATCTAAGAAAATACTAGCACACACAATAAAAATGACACCGTTATTTTTGGACAATTGTCCCTAGAAAAACCCAACTTGGGAAAACTAATGGAACACCGAGGGTTTTTATTATTATGTAACAGTGAAATTCTGAGTACAATCTATGGATGCCCATCTAGCAATCCATTTAGCGAGGCGCTGACAGAAATAATTAGAGAGAAAATTTTCTCACCCCATAAGCAATCTCGACACTGGCTTCTACAGAAAAACTGGCCGTCCAAACCCTAGTGTAGGCCCACTGCGCAGTCCATGCGCTGCCTCTCACACGTGTGGCTTGAATCTGCCTTTGAGCAAGCCATCTAGCCTTCCTATGCTGCTTGAAGTGACTCTTTGACCCTCTGGAAGACTTTCCCAACCTCTGGAAACTAAATCGACCTCCTCCTCAGTGAAATCGAATTGCTCTACTTCAACTTCTGCACAGTCCTTGCATTGCTTCTGCGTGGATCAATTTTGTCATTGGCTGTTGCCTCTCTGGGTTTGGAAAACTTCCTCTGGATCACCGTCCCTGCTCCTCACTGTCTCTGCTTTGATCTCTGGCTCTCCGACAACCACAACTGCTCTTTGGAAATCGATCTGCCAAGGAAATCGAACTTTTGGTGTATTCTCCTTCACCACTTCGATCCCTTCTTATATTTTCCTGTTGGGACTCCAACGACCAAGATTAAATCTTAATAGATGGCTCAGATAATTTCCGGATCGATCCATTTGAGTTTCTTGAGAATTCTCACCTTGACTTAATTAATTCAGATTAATTAACCACTTTTCCTATGTTTAGACTTAGGAAACATTAAAAAGATTGGTTAATAATTTAATTAAGTCACCTCTAGGTGGAATTTCTAGAAGCGATTTCTAGGTTTTGGAGATCTCATTTATTCTAGCCTCTCCACCAAATTTCGTGGCTAGAGCACGTCCGATGCTACAAAAACTAATAGTTATCATTCAAGAGAAATCACCTCATCCCTATGCCCTAGATTTCTCAACATGTACGTCCTTTTATCTCAATTAGCATTATCATATTGTCAAGATTGAAGCATATTGCTTGGCTCCTAGTTTGAAAAGTTTTCATACAAAGCACACTACAAAGATAAATATCTGAAAGCTAATTTGAAGTATGATGTCTCCTCGAACCCTTTGGATGTGAGACTCTTATTTGGAGAAAACTTCTATAAGAAAGGATGAAAAATGGGTTTGAAGTCTTGCATCATAACATGCTTTGGATTTAATAATATACTAGTACGCCTAAAAATTATGTTGATGTCCTACCTTACAAAATCACATGGAGTTGTTAAGGGCTGTCATGTATTGATAAGTATGACGCATACAATGGTTTGTGTATGAAGTACTGATGATGCTAAGTCTAGCATGTCTTAAATTGCTTGATCGTAAGATGTGAAACCATTGAATTGTTGACCAAAGTTGAATGTTGAAGATATTTCAAAGTCTGAATATATTTCAGACCATTGAAGATTGAAGGCTGAAGTTCAGAACATGATGAAGTCTCTTCAACATTGATGCATATTTTTGAAAGTTGGCTTGATATAACAATAAGAAACTCTTTGCTTCGAGTTGTGAGAGAAGATATATCACAAACCTTTTTTTTTATTGCTCATAAGATATTTTAAGAATGATATCTATTTTATGATCGATGGATGGTTAGTCATGAAAGAAGAAAATCATTGCCATATAAAATTTTGATGAAGGAATCTTGACTACAATGAAAAAGAGGCCGAGTCCCTCTTCAAGATCGACATCTTGTACAGATTTGGTATTGTCCCATCATAGCAGACCAGGGTTTGGGATGAACCTATTATTGCCAAAGATTCATATTTGATGACATATGTGTTGATGTGGAAGACCTTGCATTTACTGATGGCATGAGTACTTGAATTTACTCATTGCACATTCAAATGAAGACCTAAATTTTTGTTGTTGCTAGAATGAGAAAGCAAACCAAGGACGATTAATGGTCGAATTAGTTCCATCACAATTGTAAAGTGCATGATGAGTCTTGGGTGTGGACATTTGAATATGAAACTGAAAATCAAAGATTTAAAGACCCTTCTAAAGAACTAGGCATGGATAAGTAAAACCCTAGGATTGACTACTTTTGTTGATAGAAGAAACCCTAGCTCCTGCAAGGAAGGAATGACATCATGATGATGATGTGGACAAGGTTGATTTGTAAGTTAGATGCAAGAGGGCTATGATCGTGGGGGAATTGACGTGTTCTCAAAAGATAAGTATTTTATAACTCCTTGATTATTACTGCTGTTTTTATTTTTACTTTTAGTCTCGTCTTTGTATATCTTGCTTGGTTGTATTTGTTCTTCCTTGGCCTCCTAGTGAGGATGGTAGGTACATAATAAAAGGTTGCCAAGGCGGTGGCAATGAAAGAACAAAGCTTGTGACAAGAAGACTCGCGTTGAGAGATATTTAAGCTTGTTTTGATATCGAAAAGAAGTCAGTTGTGACTTCCAAGATGAAGATTGCTAGGAGTATAAAGCAAAGGATTACCTCAGCAGGAGGGAGAGGACTATGAAGTCAGGCACCTTGAGCTTGGATTGATATTTGTTGAAAAGCGACGTGGATCAAAATCTGTACTACGAAGTTGTTGAAGTTGAGCTCGTGATTTCACTACTATATGTTTATAAGCTATTTCTTACAAGAGCTGAGGACCTCTTTGTCTAGTGTAAGAGGGAGCTGATTTATGAATTAGAAAGGAAGGATCTTGGTCTAATGCATTATTATTTGGAATTGGAAAGCTTCATGGAATTTTTTTTGAGATCCTTAAAAAAATTGGCATGATATTCTCCGAGTCCTTGGACACTCCTGTGATGATAAATTTAAAGAAGCTGTGAAACTCTGATTATGACTTGGTTGATCCTACTGATTGGCTCAATTTTCAGATTTTGATTGGGCTGGATGCAATGAGGATAGGAAGAACACTTCAGGATGCTGTTTTAGCTCGGATATCATGATGTCGACCTCTGTTGCACTTAGCACAACTGGAGTTGAATATATCACGGATTGTTCAGCCTGTTGTGAACCAGTTTGGCTTCAAACGCTGTTTGTTGGATTGTTTTGATCAGGTGCCGGAATCAACCGTGATCTATTGTGACAATCAAAGCTGTGTGAAGCTTTATGAGAATCCAGTTAAAGCACATTGAGATAAAGTATTATTATATCTAAGATGTTGTTTAAAGAGGAGCCGTGAGGCTTGAATACACTTCTGCTGATGTTTTTGACAAAAGCCACGATGTCGAATAAAGTTTGCTTGCTTTTGTGAGAAGCCTGGAGTGGCTGAGAATTCCTCTTGAAGAGAGAGAACATTGATTGTATAGCACCACGAGAATGGCAATCTTCCTTAGGCTTGGATGAGAAACCTCTATGGTTGGGAAGATTGGTTCCGAGGCTTGGAGTGCTTCCTTGGGTCATTGTATTTGACTGAGAGGCCATATGGTCAGGGAGATTAACTCTTTTGATATTGAGTTATAGATTCCTCCCTTAGGTCATGGATTGAGAGACCTTTGTTTATGGTCGGGGAGATGGACCTTGTGTACTCTCTTAGGTCATAGGGTTTGACTAGGAGACCTTTTGTATGGTTAGAGAGTTTGATCCTGATTACTCCCTTAGGTCATTGTGTTTGACTGAGAGACCACTGGACTTGGTCGAGGAGATTGATGTTGATTTCTCTCTCTTGGGTCATTGGGTTTGACTAGGAGACTAGTAGGGTGGTCGAAGAGATTGGCTTTGATTACTCTCTTGGGTCATTGTGCTTGACTGAGAAACCATTACATATGGTTGGAGAGTTTGGCCTCATGAACGATATTGATTAATCCCATGGTTAGTTGGATTTTGACCTTGTAGCCATTGGTTTTGGCTTGTGGGATGAGATTGATATTATCAACGTTTCCTTATGACGAAATTTGTACATCTGATGGAGTCAATGAAAAGTACCTCCCTGACTAAGAGGAAGTGTTGAGAAATTATAGTTGTAGTTGGTATTTGTCAAAAGAAAATTGTAAAAGGCATTTTTCATGACCTTGGAAAAAGGAAAAGAAAATTTGAACTTATATTTATTGGTTTATGACCCCACAAGTATCCAAGTTGGCCCTTTTAGATCAAGTCGCTTGGCCCCTTCGAGGCACCCATTCAATCCCTATTAGAGACTATATATATGTGGTTGCTCCTCCACCAAAAGGCATCGAATCATCTCATCCCTTTCTATTCTATGTGAAGAAGATAAGGATATTTGGAGTTTCAAAACATAAGCACATATACCATCTTCTATACTTCGCTCTTGTAGACAAAGCAGGCCGAATCCTGAAGCATCTTTCTATGGCTACAACAAAGGTTTCGTGGCACTATTGTCTGTGGCTCACGTGAAGGGTCTGAGGCACTATTTTTTGTGGCATCATTCGCGTTTTGAGGTTGAGGGAGAGGCCAAATTTCGACCCTCTTGGAGATCTATGACAGATCTAATTACAAACCTCTTTGTGGACAAAATTGAAGGGAACTTTGTATTGGATCTTGGAGGGTTGGCTTGGTACTTGTGGGAGGTCATCTTGCCGGTTAGTATTTGTCTATGTCTTGTTAAGGGATCTTGTCAAAGATATGCTGTTTTGACTGATGTACAAATCAACTAAATTGGACAATTTCTCATAAGGAAAGGTTATTGGGTTTTTCCCCTTGGAGTGGTGTTTTCCCAGGGTAATTGCAATTGGGCCCTAACCACAAGAAAATGAACAAGAAAATATCAACAACTATAAAAAGACTCCCTGAACTCTTGCTTGTTCACACAAAGATGCCCTTGCAAACTTGGCCCCATTCTCTTTACGGGTTACTACAAACACTTGCTAGAGATGATGCCACAAAGAAATACATTGAAAAATCCACAAATTCCACCTCAGATTCACTGCAGACCTACCATAGGGAAAGGCAATAAAACTCTTTTTCTCGCCCTTAGAAACTTGACCCTTCTGCCTCAGTTCGGTTCTGTGGTATATCACAAACCTTACTCTTGCACTGCTCAATGAGTTAGATATGTTACATTGAGCTACACGAATGTCTAATTTATAGTGGACATGGGGGGGGAGTGGGGTACTTGGGTCCGACATAACACTTTTAATACACCTTAAAAATAGAGGGAGGGGGGAGGGGTCGACTTGAGGTTGGCATTAGATAGGGACAAGTAATAAATTCATTTCTTAGCAATCTTGAGGAGTTAAGAGGCAAGTAACCTATCGTCGGAAAGGTCTCGGAGAGGGCCATCTATTTATGAAGGTCTCCCTTGACTTGAATTGTCTTTGATATCCCTTTCACAACAATCTCCTGAAGAGTTTCTTTTGTCTTTCTGGCTTTGACATCGATGACAATACTTCAACAATTATTGCTCACGATCCTAGGGTTTTGTTGCTTCAGATAAGTCATTGTGGCATTTTTGCTATAAGTATTTTTCTGGAAGGTTTTAGATGGTGAAATTTGGAGAATATTGAGGATAAATATTTCTTAATATCTGATTCAAATGTCAGACCTTGGTTTGCTATAGTTTCAGAGATATGCTCCAAGGAAGTTAATGCCCCTGAAATTAGTCTGAAACAGGTTAGTTTGACATTTCATTGTAACTTTTTTCAGGGAAATTTCAGATCTTGGTTCACTATAATTCTGGATATATGCTCTAAGGAAGTCTGGGTCCTTGAATGCTCCTAAAATTAATTTGAAATAGGTTAGTTTTCCATTTTCACAATAACTCTATTTGTTTTTTGTGAGGTTTCAAACAGTGAAACATGGACCATATTAATGAGAAATATCAAAGAAAATCTATTTCAACTTTTGGAATTTGGTTTGCTATACTTTTGGAGTTATACCCTATGGAAGTGTAATATTCCTAATTAGCCATGGCTAATTGGAATATTCGATTTTGCCCAATTTTTTCTTTCTATAGTTAGTTATAAATAAAAAGTGAGGACGGGGGACATAACTCACTTTAAGAATAAAAAGTCATTTCCTAGTAGCACAACGTTGTGACTTAAGGAGGAGCCAAGGGGGCCAAAGGGGGACGCAGAAATGGGGCCCACACAGACACATGGAGGGACTGCGCAGGAGGGAAGAACACATGGCAAGAGGGGAATCACGCAGGAGGTGAGCCTAGGGATTATGAGAGGCAGAGGCTATAAAATAGAGAGGAGCCCCCTCATTTTGGATCATTCAGTTATGTGCATTTTGAGCTAGTCGTTTCGACTTCTAAGCACGCTCGCTGTTTAGCTAGTATGCAGCACTGTTTAGTGCATTGAGTGTCTCCGTTCGGAGATCTCACCCTTAGCCTCGGGGGACTTCGAGTGCTTGCTCGGGCAAGGTATTTCCATCAGTATTTCAGCAGTAGTTTTATCAGCATTTCAGCAGCAGTTTCATCAGCATTTTGGAGGACTGCGCAACACTTGGAGAGGGACGCAGTTCTTTTTGGTTGTAGTGCTGGATTGGGGTTTTGTAGGTGGATTTATGCTGGGAGATTGAGCAGGGGTCTAGCTCTTGTCTCATTGGAGGATTTTTGGCAGGGTTTCAGGCAGTGTTTCAGGCAGAGTTTAGAAGGGTTTTCTTTAGTGGCAGCGCAGGGCATTGAGGAACTGCGCAGAACCCCAAGAGGGTGTTTTTTGGGAGTCGGCCATTCCAGGAAAGCTTTCTGGGTTTTTCTGGGTTTCTTGAATAGAGCTCGAATCTAGAGTTTCAGCTTTTTTTGAGGAGGGGAGCTGCCCCAAATCATCATTTGTTTTCTAGCAGCAGCAACACAGCAACAACATCCACGCAGAGAGGACATTCTTGTCATTCTGAGAGTATTTCTTCACTTGCCTTGTGCAAGTCGAGGTGCCATTTGTCTAATCACCTCTTGTACTCATTTTATTGTTCACTATAATAAAATGGCTTAGCATCTCTCACTGCATTTCTTGTGTATCTGCTTATATTTCCGGTTTACATTATTATACGCTGTTCCACTGTTATTTTATCACTTCTGGGTTATTATATCATTTGCACATATTTGGTTAGAGTTTTTGCTGGGGTTTGAGGCATATTTTGGGTTAGGAATATTACAGGAAGTTAGGGTTTGTGAACAATCTTGAAATAAATTTTAAATAGATCAACTTGGTCTTTTTGCTATATCTTCTTTTTTAGGACTTTTTAGACCGCGAAAGCTTTAGGAATTTTAGGAGACATGTAGAAGTACTTCAGGTATAAATTTCAGAATTGTATTTGAAGAATTGGACTCGTGACACTCTATACAAGTTTGCTCCTGGGAAGAGGCCAAATATCGACAAGTTTTGGGAAAGTTATCATAAATTTCACTTGGCACATCAAATTCTGGTTACACCTATGGAATGGCAAAAAATACATATCAAAGTACTATAGACCGAAGTTTCAGATCCTGAAGGATTCAAATCTCGGAGAGATATTTAGAAAAACTTCATCCATTTAGATATCCTTCAAATTAAGGTTTTAAAGGTACGTAACTTACAAGTAACCTAATTGTTGATTAGAAGACCCCACTTCTTTGGTGGCTGAAAGTTGTGATAAAGAGTACTATTATTATTTTCCAACATGCCTCCAAAGAAACTTACTACAATTAAATCTATTGAGGGCTCATCCTTGACTCATGAAAAAAGTGAAGACTTAGAATTTAGGTTATCCCAATTAGAGAAGAAAGTTAATGAAATGAATGTTTTTTTATAGGAAAGAGTATTATATATGTATTAATCTACGCCCGGTTGCGACAAAAAGGAACGAGAGATTTACAATTCAACTACATTGCCATTGATAGGCTTCATAAGCTGCAGACTGACTATCTAAGCCCATTTTTCTTTCAAAGTTACAAAAAGTGACCAAGCAACTACAAAATTACTAGTGTAGACCTTACAGAATTGCCATAAAAACAAAATACATTTAAAATTCGACATTTTAAAGAAACATATTTTGTAGACTACTCCTCTAGGTCAGCTGCAAGGTTGAGATTGAAGCTAGTGGTTTCTTTTGTTGGTTGGGAGTTCTGCATGACTAGCTGAATTTGGAGATATTCAATCTTGCTTCTCAGTGCGTCGAATTTGTCCTCCAGTTGCCGGATTTTTTTGCACTTCTCGACGTTCATCTCCTGCATTTTTCAAGCCTCTGCTCTCTGTTGCTGAAAACTCTTCTATAGTTCTGCCATACCTGCACACAATTCAGAATGTTCCCTTTCACATGATCCATAGGCGGGTGGGGAGTATGAGGCCAGAGGTGGACACTTTCCTACTTAATTTCGGAACGACCAACCAACTTACCTGAGCACGGGCGACAACATCCCTAGGAGCCAACTTCCATGACGCTGAGAGAAAAATGACGCAGAGAGATAATTGACACAGAGAGACAATTAACAGTGGGACTTTTAGACCTTTCCCAGTGAGCTAATTGTTGCGAAGGGATAGAAAACCCAGCGAAACCCCAAATGTTCAAACAATGGAAGGGCTTTTCACAGTGGGACTCAACTGTATGTTCGGTCCAATTCCGCTCTCCTAGCCCGACCTGCGTTACCAGTTATAGACACTCACCAAACTGGGGGAATGAGCTTCCCCCAACTACTAAGTTCATCCACTGACAACCTAGACTCTTCCAAAGAATCCTATCTCCTATGACCCTCTAGACAGAGTTAGACACCTTCCTATTGCAGAGGTTTGGACAATTAATCAATAATTTATAGAGATGTCTAAATAGAAACCTCGTGTGGCTTTGTGAGGCGACGAGCTTACCTCTGGGATCCCATTGCGCTGCCATGATTGCCTTGGTACCTGAAACAACCTTCACCTCAAGCGTATGGACCTTCACGTGAGCGAACCATCTGATCTATACCAGGGGAAGTAAATGCGGCTCTCTTTGAGGGGTTTCACATTGATATTGCTTGATTATTCATGCTATGGACTAAGATACGAGGAACGGACTATGACGCTCCCACACTTAACATTTCCTCCACACCAAGTGGCCTTGCCTGCTTAGGATTGCCACCTCGTGTAGAGAGATGAGGTAGGATATTAGTCAGTTGATGCTAGATGGGAGGGGAGAGGGGGCACAAATAGAGAGAGAGGATGAGATGGAGGTGGGGGGGGGGGAAGGGGGAAGAGAATCCGGGGAGGGAGGATGATTTCGCCCAAGGGGAGGAAAGGAGAGACTTTAGGAATTATAAAATCCTTTATGATCATGTTTTTCGACTTTTGGACAAGATCCTTGTTGGAGAGGAATTTTATCATCAAAATTGAGGCTTTCATTCAAAGGCTTAAGGGATGGGTAAATAACCTTCAATTTCATTGACCATGTTATAACCTTCTTTCATTTGGCAAGCCATATTGGCTTGAGTATCCGCTTCCTTGGTTAGGCCTCTTAGGATGTGGAAAAATCGCAGTTTCAAAAATAGAGGGAGCATGCCAAGTGCTCTCTTGGGAATCTGATTAAGCTTGTTATGTTGGGCTGAATATTTACAACTCATGTGTTTTATGACCAAGAGTGAATCACCCAGGATGTTCATTTCCTTAATTCCCTTTTGATGAGCTATAATGAGGCCAAGATATAATCCATAGGTTTACGCTTGGTTCTTGGTCTTCTTTACCAAGCCCCAGGGATAACGATCAACAATTATTCCTTCAGGATTAATGAGAATCCCTCCGCCTCCTGCCACGCCAAATGAAATGAATGTTAGTATGTTGAAAAAGGTGGATTTATCGGGTTCTCAAGAAAAACTTAAAAAAAATGGAAAAAAGATGAATGAAAATGAGGAAGGAATAGAAAAGAAGATGAATGGAAATAAGGAAGGAATAGAAAAGAAGATGAATGAAAGTAAAGAAACAATACAAAAATCCATGAATGCCATGGAAAATCGTCTCTTGGAGAGGCTTCTTAAAAGGGGTATCGATATCCAAGGAAATAATGAAAATAATGAGAACCAATGTGCTAAAACTCAATCACCTATAGGAAAATTTTATCACAATTCAAGAGCACAAATATTGAATCACACAATCATAATCTTTTGAATCCAAGATCCACATCATCAAGGCTTCAAGTCAACACCAAGGAACCACTACATTTTGAAGATCCATATGAGGAAGTTTGATGGTAATGATCCTATAACATGGATATTTCAGATGGAGCAATACTTTGATCTACACCAAGTGGCAACTTTACAAAAGGTAAATATTGCATCTATGTTTTTAGAACAAGACTAACATGTATGTTATCAATGGCTTTGTGAAAGGAAAAAGGATTCAATTATATCTTGGTCCATTTTTGAAAATGAATTGATAGCACATTATGAGGATCTTAAGAGCAATGCATTCTTTAGTCAACTAGTAAATCTTTGACAAAAAGGTCCCGTTACAGAGCACATACAAAAATTCCAAAATTTGAGTCTTAGGGTAGAGAATATTTGAGAGGAAAATTTATTAGACCTATTTATGGTAACTTTAAAGGAAAACATCCAATATGAGGTATGTCTCTTTGAACCTAAATTTCTAGTACATGCTTTCAATCTGGTAAGGAAAGTTGAAAGTAAAAATATGGCATTAAAAAATTGGTCACTAATAACCATGGAGAAAATCATGCCATCTCTCCTAAACCAACAAGGTTGACCCCTTAGCATATGGATGAAAGAAGAGAAAAGGGATTATGTTTCAACTGTGACAACAAGTATAGTAAGGGGCATAAATGCAGGGAGAAGAAATTATTCTACATAGACTACGAAGATGAAGAAGATCGAGAAGTGGAAACTTCACAAGATCTAGAGCTAGGAGAAACTACTCCAAAAATCTCATCATGCATTAACCGACATTAATAATCTACAAACCCTCAAGATGGAAGGTATATCAAAAAGAAAAAGGTAATGATATGGATTGATTTAGGTAGTACCCATAACTTCGTCAATTACAAATTGGCAAAAATTCTTAATTGCTTTATATATCTAGCACCAGAATTTCAAGTAATGATTGCATATGGAGGTACCATAAATTGTTCACGCAAGTGCCATAATATTAAGTTGAATATGGGGGAGTATTTGTTGGTTAGTTCCGTGCTTGCAATCCATTAGGTGGTGTTGATATTATATTAGGGCCTCAATGGTTACAATCATGGGGAACAATGGCCCTAAATTTTTCAACATCTTTTCATAATATTTTTCTCAGAAGGAAAGGAAATTGAGCTTAGTGTTGAAATTTAGATAGATTATAGAATTTCTTTTCATGGTAATTACTTGTGACTGATATTCATTCTTTTCTTAGTTTTTCCTTGATTAGTTATGTCATCAAGCAATTACACATTAGCAAAATATAAAGAACATAATGCACAAGAGACAAAAGGCACCATAAATTAGGCTCCAAGCTAGGGCAAAACCCCACAATGGGGAAAACCAAACTAATCCTTCTCTTATAGAATCAGATCAAAATTAAATATCTAAGACCCAAGACCAAGACCATAATTGCCACCAAAACTCCAAGTCCAACCCTCCTCCAAGTCATCTCCACATGCAAAGTCAACAAAATTTAAATTGTCACTTTCTTGAAATTTCGACCCTTGAAATTTTGGGCCTTCTTGAAACTTTGCTCCTGAAATTTCGGGCCCTGCAACTAGATCAAAACTTCAGTGTTTCTTCACAAAAATTCTCCCACATGTGCGAGCTCTTCCTTACTTTCTTTTTCATCCTTCTCTTCATTAGGTGTAGAAGATATGTATGATGATAATGAATGAATGTGCTCTAAAGTGATCGAACTGTCTAGGAGGTCCAATAGGTGGCTCTTGGAGCCCAGGGCAACTTGTTCCCAAGGAGGGCCAACTTGACAATTTTGGTGGACTTTGACTCAATAAAAATATTATTTTTCTTTACAAAATTCCAAATGGGACTGACTCAAGTACAATTTCTTTGACTCAAAATAAATTTTCTTTTTGACTCTTATAAGCATGATGAACATGCTTTTACCAAAAATAAATAATAATAATAAATATGTCAATGATAAAAATTTTATTTTATTACATTATGAAGACTGACACTAGTTACATTTCAACACTAAGAGGTATCAAGGGAAAACCATTAAAGTGAAACTCTAATTGTGAAAATTCCTTGAAATGCAACAACTGGAATTTATTCTTCTAACTAATAAAATTATGCAGTTTATTTTGTTATGACAAAATAATGTATAAATCACATCGCAATTTCTTCACAATAAAAACGCTGCGGAAAATAACTAGGAACTGAGAAAATAGAGCACACACAATAAAATGACACTGTTGTTTTTAGACAAATGTCTTTGGAAAAACCCAATGTGGGAAAACCGTTTTAATAGATGAGGGTTTTATTATTATTCATCAGTTGCTAAAACTATGTTTACAATATGGATGCCAAATTGGCAATCCTCTCCAAAGGAATCATTGGCAAAATTATCAAGGGAAAATTTCCTTTCTCCACAAGTAATTTGGTAGCAATCTGGCCACTCGAACTGGCTATCCAAGACTTCTGCGCAGGCCCCTGTGCAGATACTACGCAACCTGTAACTCGTACTACCAGAATTTTCCTCTGATCAAGACGTCCTGCCTATTGCTGCTGTTAGAAGTGATTCTCCAACCCTCTAAAAATTATCCTGGCCTCTGGAAACTGAATCAACCTCTTCAGCCAAATCGAACTGCCTCATTGAAGCTGCTTGCGTAGTCCCTGCGTAGCTTCCTATGGAATAACTCGACTTCCTCTCGCTAACTCATCCGACACTGGAAACCTCCACCAGAATCTCTGCTGTTGGCAGCTGCTCCTTTGCCTCTGCTACTGATCTCCTAGCTCAAATTCTCTTCTTGGTTGAATTTCTGCTCTCTAGGAAATTCGATCTGCCTAGATCATTCACCCACTCGATGTGTCTATCTCTATCTCGACATCCTGCTCTGATAATCTCTCGTTTTTGAACCAACGACCATGATTAGATCCCTATCAACGACTAAGATCATCTCAAACTCAATCCGTGTGAGTTTCTAGAGTTTTCTCACCTTTCTCAATTAATTGTTGTTAATTAATCATGTTTCCTAAGTTAGACTTAAGAAACATTTAATTATTGATCAGTTAACTTAATTGAGTTGTATCTAGGTGTTTTTTCTTAGAACTTTTTCTGGGTTTTGGAGATCTGTTGTTTCTTAGCCTCTTTGACCAACGTTGAGACTAGAACACTTGTCTGATGCTACAAAAACTAACACTCCCTCTTAGTGAGGAAGGTGTTCTATTGTCTCATAACATCCTCCCATACGTTACGATGTCTAACAATTGTGACAACCTATCACTGCCCACCAAGCAATTGCACAACTCTGATTTATCTGCCACTGTGTAGTTGAACCATGTTGCATCCGCACTACCCCTCCTGCACTACTGCCAACTCTGCATTGCACTACAACTGATCTTATGTTGCTGCTACTGCAACTACTACAACTAAGAACTAAACTGTGAATCAATTGTGTCCTTGAACTGGCTCTGAAACTATCTCTTGAGTCTCTAACTGCAACTAGCCTTTGCACTGTCTACTGAGTCTGTCTGTGCCCTGACTGGTTCCGCACCCCTCAATGACTAACTGCAACTAGTTCTGCAACTCTCTCAAGATTTGACTGCACCATACTGACACTGATTCATCTGTGACTGAATACTGTGGGCCCCTGTAGCAAGGATGATGATCCATATGAGGAGTAAACTGCAATTGTTGCTGCTCCTCTATGGACCTTGCCCAAATCTCTGTAACTTTGGGATCTAGAGCTCAATGTCTCCCCACCTCTCTCCTGGAGGTATAACTGCATACAAAGAGAATTTGTCCTCCAGTTTGAAAGACAAATTATCGATCTCTGCCTGTGCTGCTACTTGCTCCTGCTTCTCCTTCTTGTCCTTTTTCTTCTTCAGACATTGGGTACTATAGTGACCAAACTCACCACACCTAAAGCTTTTGATCTTCGACAAATCTTTCTTCTTCTTTTCTCCTCCTTGTGAGGTTTGTCCCTCGCTGAGACTTTTCTTTTCCTTCCCCTTTGATGCAAGGGCTACATTCTCCTCCTCTTTCACACTCTTTGGTCCTTTGCTACTGCTGCCATTGATATTGCTCTCAACCAGAGCAAGCCTCATCTACTCCTATGTTAAATCAGCCCACAATCGATCCCAACTTGGTAGATTATCTCATCCAGTGATACCTTGGACAAAGGTAGCCCACTTTTGGGTGAAACCATTGAGAGCTGTACGCACTAGCTCACTCTCTTGAGGTGCTTCTTCAACTGTGGCAAGCTCATCTCAGACATTGAGAATTCTGGTGAGAAAAGGAGTGAACCCTTCACCCTTATCCATCTTGTTGGTCCTCAACTTCTCCTTCAAGAACATCTTCCAGTTCTTAGAAGGATTCTAGAAAAGCGTGGCCACTGCATCTTATTGACCTTGTCGCCTACAGTTGCCTACAAGTTAGTGAGAAAAGCCTTCAACCCCACAAGGTGTGGTTGGAGGCAGGGAACTAAGAGAAGGGGTTGTCACACTAAATCCCCTCTCTCCGTTAAGCTATCTCCTAGGTTAGCTATGGGGGTTGGTCCCTAATATGGAAAACTAAGATAAAAGAAATGTGAGGTTCTAGGAGAGATGTTAAAGTGAAAGTGGATTACTTCTAAGAATTATAAGTGAAATATGATATGAGCAATAAAAATCATTAACATAATAAAACCATAAAACTAGTGCCTTAAGATAAATTGCTCAACAGAAATGAAAGATACATTTGCTTAAAACAAAAGTAGAATGCTTCCAACAATGAAAGCAAAGCAATCCTGAAATGGAGACAAAGATGTTAGCATGATAATCGATACATGATATAAAATGCTCTTAAAATATTATCAATGCCTAAATCAAAGAATATAGAGATATCTTGCAAGAGGAAAAACAATTAGTGTTCTACTTGCAAAAGGAAAATGTCATGTCCCCATTTTTATTCTTCTTCATAGTACAACCAAGGTGGATTTCCAGGGCAGGAGATGGCTAGGTTAGTGGAGTAGGTTTATGTCATCAGGGGTCTAGATGGAGTTTTGAGGAGTTTTATGGGATTTGATGGCATTCTCTTGACATATTCCATCATCCGCACAGTTTGCCTTTTGTTCCATCGCATTCTGACAACTTTAAGAAATCAACACTATTATTGAGCATAACTTAATTAATTATGCTCGAAGTGGTATTCCGGGGAGATTAATTGATGGAACACCTCAGTGTAATAGTTCGTTGGAATCAGAACGAGAAGATCTACAGGATGGGATGTTGAGGAGAGACTTCCGGTGGCCAAAGAGAGTATGGTGAGCTATTTTCCATTTTCCTTAGTTAAAAATGACTTTAATTAGTCATTTAATTAAGGAAAAATAATTAATTGGAAGAAAAGGGCCAAAAGTGACTTAAGTGAAATAAAATAAAGTTAAAGGTCACTTAAAATAAAGTCGATGGAGGAGCTTCTAGAATAATAATAAAATAATAAAATAAGATGCTTCTAGAGGCTTGGAGATCTATCTATCAGATCTATAAAAGGGGGGGGAGGAGATCATTTGGGGACATCTTGGTCTTTGATATTGTTTCTTGTATGTGAGTTTGAGAACCTGGTTCTCTACTCCAGCAGTAGCCCAGGACGGAAACCCTTGGGTGATTCAGTGAGAGTGGGCGAGCACCTGTCTCTTCCCATAGTGAATCCATTCAGGGTTCACAGGTTGCAGTTATTGTTTTTCAGTTTTTTTTTGAGGCCGATTGTGGTATTATTGTAGATATGTCTGAGGCCATTGTATCTCAGCTATATGGGTTGTATTTGCATGTAAACCCCAGTTCTTCTAATATAATAAAGCTGAGAATTTCCTGTTCATTGTGTTCTGAGATTGCATTGCTTTATTTGCTTATTTTTACATGGCAATCTTTTGTTAAATGTATGATAAATTTTATGTGAAGAGCTTGTTCCAATTTTTTTTGATTTGGAACATTACAGAAAATGAAATAATGCTTGCCAACATAAAATATTCAATAATGACAAGTAAAATGGACAATTGCAAGTGAAATCATAAGATGTATTAGCATGAGATGCACCTATATTAGGATATTCCGACACATAGGAAATAATTAGGTATAACTTGGTCTAGACTCAAATGTATAGTTAGGTAAAGTGTGTTTCTTTAGTATGTATGTTTTGTAACTTATGATCTGACGTTCACGATATGTTCTAGACATGAAGTGATTCGACGATTCATTCTCTCTTCAGTATTACCGACACTTGATCCGTGGCTTAACACCCGATTGGTCCATGATCTCTATTTAAAGAGCAAGGAGGATCATTTGTCTATGGACCATTTCTGAGAGAAGCTTATGTAAATTTTCTTTCTTTTACATCAATAATATTGCTTGAAGTGGCCATGGACTGTTTCCCTCTTTAAGGATTTTAACCACGCCAAGGATACTGGTGTACTGATCTGTGATCTGTTTGTGAGTGGTGCCCTTTGGTGTTCAATTTAAGGAAGTTACCTTGTAAATTCCTACATAGTATCAGAGCTATTCGAGGGCCGCATCCGTTGGTGATCCAAATTTGCAGCCGGTACAACTGCATCCGACTGTTGTTTGCTAGATCTACTATTTCTGACAGCTTTCGGGCCGAGAGGACTGCTCTATTGTGTTAGGAGCATCTGTTCTAGTGAAGAGGGCTCTATAGCTCGTCTTGTTGCTAAGGTTTTTTTACAAGTTGAAGGAATTGAATATATTAAAACCTTCTTCCCTGTTGCCAAAATAAACTCTATCCGCCTTGTTCTTTCCCTTGCTGCCTCTTTCAAATGGGAAGTCCATCAGATGGATGTTAAATCTGCCTTCTTGCATGGGGACTTGCATGAATAAATCTATATGGAACAACCTCGTGGCTTTATACAAAAAGACTCTAGCCTTGTATGTCTGCTTAAGAAATCCCTTTATGGTCTCAAGCAAGCCCCTCGGGCTTGGTATGCCAAAATGGATAGCTTTCTTTTAGATACTGTCTTTTCTAGGTGTCATTCTGACAATACTGTCTACACCAAAAAAGTGGGTAAGTCCCTTATCATTCTTGTTCTTTATCTTGATGATCTTATCCTTACTGGTAGTGATCCCAACCTTATAAATTATGTGAAGTCTAGCCTTAAAAAGAAGTTCGAAATGATAGACTTAGGACACTTGCATTATTTTCTTGTTCTTCAAGTCTTGCAATCCAAAGAAGGTATTTCCCTTTCCCAGTCCAAGTATGCATGTGATCTTCTACACTACTTTCACATGGAGGACTGTAAGCCAACCCCTTCTCCCTTTCAGTCTGGAGTCAAACTTTCAGTCACTTGTACTTCCCTTGAAGTTGATGCTACCTTATACTATCAGCTTGTTGGAAAACTTTTGTATCTGACCTATACTCGTCCTGACTTTTCCTTTGCTGTTGGCCATGTTGCTCGGTTTATGCACAAACCATATGAAAGTCATTGGAAAACAGCTAAAAGAATACTTCGTTATGTTCGAGGTGCAGTTCAATTTGGGTTTCATTACAGTGCAGAAGCATCTCCTCTATTGGTTGGTTCCATTGATTTTGATTGGGCTGGTGACCCTGATGTTCGGAAGTCTACTGTAGGGTATGTCTTCACTCTTGGTTCTGGACCTATTACATGGGCTTGCAAGAAACAAAGTTCCATTTCTCTTTCTTTAGCAGAAGGAAAGTATTGTGGCGCCATTGAAGCTAGTAAAGAAGCCTTGTGGTTTTGTTAGATCCTGTTAGAGTTTGGTTTTCAGCAGCAACATCCAACAACACTTTGGTGTGATAATCAAAGTGCCATTCAACTATGCAAAGATCCAGTCCAACATCAGCACAACAAACACATTGAATTACACATGCACTTCATCAAAAAGCTCATTCATGACCATGTTCTTGAAGTGCAATATTGTTCAACCGATGATTAAGTTGCAAACATCTTTACAAAGGCTCTCACAGAGGCGAAGTTTACTAAACTTCAATTTATGGTTGGAGTTCAGGAAGTTGTGACTAAGGGGGGATAGGCTCTAATGCCTCCTTCCTTCTCCTATTGTGTCATCTTTGTACAACCTTCAATTCTATCCCAAGTTGTTCTTAAGGGGGGATGTTAGGATATTCCGACACATAAGAAATAATTAAGTATAACTTGGTCTAGTGTATAGTTAGGTAAAGTGTGTTTCTTTGGTATGTACTTTTTGTAACTTACAATCCGACGGTCGTGATATGTTCCAGAGTTGAAGTGATCCGACAGTGCATTCGCTTCTCAGTATTACGGATGCTTGATCCGTGGCTTAACCCCTGAGTGGTCCATGATCTCTATTAAAGAGCATGGAGGGTCATTTTTTTGTGAATTGTTTATGAGGGAAGCTTATGTAAATTTTCTTTCTTTTACATTAATAATATTGCCTGAAGTGGCCGCGTTGGCTCAGGCCGTGGACTGTTTCCCTCTTTAAGGGTTTTAACCATGTTGAGAATACTGGTGTACTGAACTGTGATCTGTTTGTGAGCGGTGTCTTTTGGTGTTCAATTTAAGGAAGTTACCCTGTAAATTCCTACAACCTATACTAGATTTGAATGCAATTAGTCTTTGTTATTTTTAATCTAAAATGCCTAATCTAAATGAGAAGTCCTCCTCTTGAGATCTTACCAAAGGGTAAAAATTGGGGTGACTATAAGAAAGAGGGGGCGAGGGCACAAAGACGTCATTAACGATACCCGTCCCCTAAGTCTTACGAGCCAGCGTGTGCCTTCGTTCCTACAAGGGGACAAGCCACCTTCATAACTGTAGGGTTACAACGCTTTTACCTTACTTCGTACCAGATAGAAGAACTTTCCAAGAAAGCCTTTTTCCCTATACTTTCTATCAACCAAGCTTATGCTTGGAGGTTAATTGAGTTAAAATGCAAACTATGCTAGAATTTGTAAATGATATGCAAGTAAGTTTTCCCAAGGAGATTTGCATTGCTTCAAAATAATGGAAATGAGATAATGCTCAATATAAATTGTAAATCTAACTTCAATTGGAAAAAGGAAATTAGCTTGTAAGTGAATTAGGGTGATGCAAGTAAGTTTGCTTTGCAAAAAAGGAAATTGCCTCAAGTAAATGGAAATGCTTACAATGATGTAACTTGAAACATTTCTATCAAAGTTGTACAAGACATGTAAACATAAGCTTCATAAATAAATGGAATTTTAAATTGCTCCAAGTAAATGTCACAAACCATAAACTTATAGCAATTGAAAATGAGATGAAGCTAAAAAGTGAATGTTTGCTTGTAAAGTATGCTTTGTAAGTAAATGAGCAAAACCATAAATGAGCTTATAGTGAGGCAAATTATAAAGAGAGCAAATGCTAGACAACTAAATTAAACTTTGCTACACAAATTGAGATACTTGCATGTAAGAAATGAGTTGCTTTAAAGAAAAATATCAACTTATACTTCAAAGCAAAAGGAATGAAAGATAAAGTATCAAATGAAACTTGTAGCAAAATTTAACTTAGAAATTGAAATGTGATGGTGAGGTTGTGTTAATTTTAGAGCATGCAAAATGAGCTAAAAAGGAAAGTTAGAAAAGATGAGATGCCAAAATTAATCCACCCACACAAAATCCTCCTCCTCAATAAGGAGAAAGGATGCCTTGGGTAAACCCAAGCTTCCAAAGAAAAAAAGAGATATTTTATTAAGATATTACAATGGTGTAAAAGCCTCTTAAAGGGCTGCCCAAAAGATGAAAGAGATTTGTACAAGATGAGAGCTAGAAATAGCTAGAATATCCCTCCAAACTATAGCAACGTCAAAGGGAAATGAAGTCCTTATAAAATTAGAAAATTACAAGCTCCCAAAGGCCCACGGCTAGCCTTCTTTGCAGCTCCTTATAGTGTCCATGACCTCCTTAGAATAGATTTTGGGTGCTTGAGAGGTCCTACAAGAAAAATAGAGTTTTCAATGGTCTTTCCTCAAGGCACTTGTTGTTAAAACTCCAACGAAACTCCAACTATGGGCTACAAAAGCAAGACAAAATTAGTGTAGAACGCATATAAAATGAACAAACATGATACAAAATTATGTACAAAACCAAGTCAATTGATGGAAGTCAAGTTTGAATCCCATCACTTGCTTAGCTTGGAAAATGCTCTTAAATAGCTAAATAAATCAATGAAAACACAATTTTTAAAAAGAGATTTAAATTTAGAAGTATTCGCTTGTACACAAGCTATGTCTAAGAAAATCTCTTCAAGAAACAACTTTACAAGATAAAACTATGGAAATTCAAAGAACCAATGAGAGTTCTTTGGAGTAGTGTTGCATAAATCGGCAAAAAATCACAATAATATCGTATTATCGCGATTTTTTTTCAAATTAGCGATTAAATCGGGGCTAAAAATCGGGATTTATTTTTGGGCCGTTTTTTTCGAAAAAATCGTGATTTTTACTCAAAAAATTGCTGAGGCGTCGGGCAACGCGTGTTTAAGAGGAAAAAAACGATTTTTTTTAGTTCATTTAACAACAAAGGGCGTGGTGGAGCTTGGAGAGTTGGAGAAATAGAGGCTTGGAGATTTTGGAGCTAAATCAAGTACCTGGAGGCTTAAATCGAAGAATGAGCTAAGGAGGAGAGTCTAAAACCGGTATGGGCACCATAGTTTTGTGTTTTCATTGTTTTGTAACTTTGTTTTTGTTTTTTTCATGTTTTTGGTTGGGTTTGGAAGGGGGTTTTGTCCAATGTAATTTTTTTAGTTTTTTTGGTTGGGTTTGGAATGAGCTCATGGTGTTTTTGACATTTGTCCAATGTATTTTTTTTGTTTTTTTGGTTGGGTTTGGAATGGGGTTTCTTAAATTGTATGTAATTTTTTCTAGTTTTTGTAAAATGTAAATAGTAAAATACTAAATTGTAAGTTTGTAACTTGTAAATATTAAATTGTAATCCTTATTTTCCCATAGATTTACCAAAACACCATTTAAGTTTTCAATTTCAAAGTTCAAAATCAAACATGCCAAGGAAATTGGACCTTTTCTGGGAATTTGGTGAACCTGCTGCTCCGAATGATAGAATAAACTTGTCTTGCAAGTTGTGTTGGCACCATATGTCCGGAGGGCTGTATAAATTGAAATATCACATTGCACAAATCCCTGGATTTGATGTAGGGCCTTGCTTAAATACAAATCCTGAACTCATCCGAAGAGCCATGAAAGCATTGGAAACTTTAGACCACACTAGAGAGACCAAACAAGAAATGAAGAGGCAACTAAGAAAGTTAGCTGAACAAGGAAGTGGCAATGGTTCTACTGCAGCATCAACCAACCCGGTAGCTGCCTCATCTTTTTTTGTTCCGCGAACCACACCTGGTTCACAGCGATCTATCAGTTCAATGCTAAAAAAAACTGAAAAAGAACAAGCTGACAAATTGCTGGCAAAATTTCTCCTTTGGAGTGATATTCCTTTCAGCGTTGTAAGGAATAATCCATTTTTCCAGCCTGCTCTTGATGATATTGCAACTGTTGGCCCAGGGTACAAAATCCTTTCTTATCATGACATGAGAGGCCAAATTCTTCAAAATGAAAAGCTTGACTGCACCAAAAGATTGGAGGATTTTAGGGAATCATGGTCACAAACAGGTTGCACTGTGATGTCATATGGTTGGACTAACCAAAAGGGGAGAACCCTTATAAACTTCTTGGTTAGTTGTCCCAAGGGGACTATGTTTATCAAATCTGTTGATGCATCTGCACAAATCAAAGATGCAAGAACTTTATGTGATTTGCTGGATGTGTTTATTTTGGAGGTGGGTGTAGAAAATGTTGTCCAAGTCATAACGGACAATGCTGCAAATTATGTTGCTACTGGCAGGATGCTTATGGACAGGCATCCTACTTTATTTTGGACACCTTGTGCTGCACACTGTATTGATTTGATGTTGGAGGACATAGGGAAAATTCTCTTTGTCAAAGATGTCGTTGAGTCATCCAAAAGCATTACAAAATCTATATATAACCATACATTTGTGCTTAGCTTGATGAGAAGATTCATCAACAACAAAGAGTTAGTGCGCCCCGCCATTACACGGTTTGCCAACAGTTTCATATCTCTTCAATCCCTCTTGAATTCTATGTGGGATGTGAAGAGAGTGTTTCTTTCAGAGGAGTGACGTGCTTTGCCAATGAGCTGCAAACCAGAGGGAGAGGCTGTATGCAGAGTAGTTTCATACCAGGAAGATTTTTGGGCAGGAGTGCAGGAGGTGTGCGCCGTTACTGAACCTTTGGTAAAGGTTCTTCAGTTAGTTGATGGTGACAAGCCCGCAATGGGTTATTTGTATGAGGCCATGGACAAGGGCCAAAGAAGCCATTTGGGCCTACTATGATGATAAGGGAGATGAGGGGTTTCAGAGACAGCTCTTCCTATGGGGAGTGATTGATGAACGATGGAACAACACACTCCATCGTCCCATTTATGCTGCTGGGGTTTTCCTGAACCCCGCATTTTCTTACGCATGTGGGTTCGTATTTGATGCTGAGATCATGGATGGATTCTTAACCTGTGTCTAGAGGATGGTGCGATCTTTAGCAGAATGTACATAAATCTCTAAAGAAATTGAGACATATAGAATGGCAGGTGGCACATTTGGCTTTGAGATGGCTGACTGATAGGACGATTAAAATGCCAGTTATTTTTTAGTTTGTTTCAAATTTCATTGTCTCTTCAAATTCCATTTTTTTTTTTTTATGTTTATTTAAAATTTTATTTGTAATTTTGTTGTAGATGCATGGTGGAGAATGTATGGTGCCAGGGTATCCCTTCTGCAAAATATTACCATTTGGATCCTCAGCGAAACATGTAGCTCCTCAGAATGTGAGCGCAACTGGAGTGTATTTGAAAAAATACACAAGAAGAAGCGCAACAGGTTAACACTTAAAAATTTAAAATATTGCAAATTTCCAAATAAATTTTTGAATTCATTAAACAATTTTTTTTATAATTATTAATTTATTATTTCATGATCTTTGTACAGGTTGGAGTCCCAACGACTTAATGACATGGTCTACGTTTACTACAATCTTCGATTGTGGGTGAGGCAACTTGAGAGGACACCTAATATGGAGGCCATCTCATTGGATGGGATTGACACCACTGCTGCATGGAGGGTTGAGTCCGAGAGGCCTCTCATGGAGTCTGCTGATGATTGGTTAGTGCAGGATGTAGTGGTGGAGGAGGAGGAGGAGTAGGAAGAGTTGGAGCAACAGGAGGAGGTGACACCACCTGCCCGGGCTACCCCTGCCATCGGTAGAGGACGTGGTCTACCTCCTATAGCTCCTACTCCTAGTTCTTCAGGTTCTACAGCACAACAGACTCCACTGCCAATTCCACCAGCACCAGCATCTACATTTAGAGGGAAAGGGAAAGCTGTGGCATTTTCTCGCAAGAGGGGCAGAATAAATCAATAGTATTAGACTTTAGTTATTTTGTTCATTTCATTGTGTATGACATTATGACTCATGATATGAGATACATTATTACATTTTTTGTTGATATTTTGAGGCTGAGTTGGGACTCAGGGGTCAGGACTTACTATTCTGGACATGATTCACTGTTATGTGTGATTTTAGCACTAGAAATAAACAAAAAACTGTGGATAATCCGGATCATGACACTGCAAAGAACTACCACAGAAGCCTAAAATCTAACGATATTAAACATCTTATATATTAGTTCTTTTATCATATTTATGTGTCAATGTATTTATTTTAAGTTGTAGATGGTTTAGATATTAAAAAAATTGAAAAAAAATGAATATTTTTGTACCAAACGATTTTTTCCCGATTATTACGATTTTTTCCGATTTTTCCCCCGCACCGAAATTATCTCGATAACGATTAGTGCAACATTGCTTTGGAGAATGTGTGAAGAGTGGGTTGGTCTCTCCAAAGCCCTCACTCTTGATATTTGAATCCCAACAAGATTTTCCTCTACAAAACTTAAATCATGCATTAGTCCTGTTGTCGCGCAGAGTGTCTAGGCACCGCGACAACGCTCAGACCGGGGGCTGTCACCCTGATCCCCGATCTCTCCGTTTAAGCTGTCTCCCTAGGCTAAGGGGGGTAGACCCTATGGGATAAGGAAGACCAACTGGGAACCAACTGGCTTGGGAGACACAGCGGGGAAAACAAGCACCTGAAGACTTTAATGATGGATAACTTGATGGATTTAAATGATTAAATCAGATAGAGTAAATACCAAAACAAGACACGACCACAAGATAGAAATAATTTCAGACCAGTGCCTTCGATATTTAAATCAACCATCAATAAAACAAGCTATCCAAATCGATTTTCAATATGTGATGAAAAAGTGACGATAATCCACATAAATGCCCAACACTGTCACATGCAAAAGATTTCAGATTTAAAACAATTATCGTTAATGACCAAGATTTAGAATTAATAAATTTTTTCCAATAGTCAATATAGCTTAAAACATTTATCGTAATTTGACCATAGGAAAATCATGCATTTAATGACCAAAGGAACTTTAAATTTGAATTTAAATTATTCCTTATGCAATAATGTTTAATGGTAACTGAAAAATTTAAAATCTTTTAAGGCAATTGAAAAATGAATTAAAAGGGCTAAAAAATAAAAATTTAATGGGCCGTAGGCCACATTAAATTTTTTTTAACATTAAAGCGCAAATCCCTTTTGTTTAGTTTTTAAAATCTTTAATCACCAAATTTTTTATGATTTTTTAAATGTTTATGATTTTTTAATAATTTTGAATTTTGCATTTTTATTTTATTTTTTTTTATTTTTTAATGATTTTATTGAAATTTTTAATGCTTTAAATTTCTTTCAATAACTCTAAATCTAAACTAAACCTAAATCTAAATCTAAATCAGATAAAGATCTAACTTAAAATTTTACTGATTTTAAATCAAAATAAAACAAAAATAAAGATGACACTAAAATCAAATTTTTGTTTATTTATTTTTTTAATTTTAATTTTTTAAAGAACCAAATTAAAAGAGAATAAAATCGAAATTTTAATCTTTTAAATGGATGGAGTCCTAACCTAAGTTGAAGACCAAATGAAATAAAATAAAAAAAAGGAAAAACCTACGCTAACTCTGTTCATACGCACACATAAAATAATAAAAAGTTTGCTGTTGTTTACTGTTGCAGGGTAGAGTGCATCGAGAAGGATGGACTGTTTGTAGGATAGAGAAGGGTGTTGTGGACAAAAATGGAATACGCGGGTAGAGGGATGTTGAAAATTGGGAACAAGAAATTGCTGAAAATAGAAGTGCTAAAAATAGAAGTTTGGGCATCAGTGCTGTATTGGGCAACAGGGAATGAAAAATGGAAGTGCTAAAAATTGAAGTTCTATTTTTAGTAGTTTAAGATGGATTCCTATTTTAGTCAGTCCCTGGACTAAAAATAGGAAGTAAAATTCGAATTTGATATTAACAACAGTTTGTAAATTAATTAATTAATTAATTCATCTTGAGTTAATTAGTTAAGGAAAAACAAACATGAAGTCTGTGAGGACATGCAACAATTTATCTATTAATTGATGAATTTATCCATTAGTTAAAGAGATAAGGATGAGTTGTAATTAGTTGGCTCAGTTAACTGAGTCAAATCTAGTTAGATTAATTTAACAAGTTGTTAAATTAATGAGATACAGTTTGTTGATGCTTGCATGCATGTGACAACTGTTATTTTCAGATAACTGTGTATTCACTCATGGATAACTGATGCATGTTAGTTCTGTTAGAGACCCAGTTGAGATCAGAGAAAGGGATAGTGAACTATCAGTTGGATGAATATTTTTCCGATAAAGGAAGCTCATCCATGATGAGGAATTTTCTCCTTCAGGTTTGTGCAGTTGGATCAGAGGTTAATGAGTGAGTGAAGAGGCCAATTCACACAGGTGGCAACACTAGACCCCAAGGAAACTGTACAAGGAAATAGGAGGCTTGGAGGGCAAAGGAGAAGGTTTATCAGAAGCCTTTGAATTTTATGAGTAGCAGAGGGATTGTACTGACAGATGGATAGCTTCCGAGCTAAGGCTTTTTGTAATCTGGAATATATTTCCACTTGTATGATAATACAGATATGGGGTTTTGGGCAGGTGCTTTCCCTGGGTAAATTATTCTGTGTTATGTGTGATTGATTCATTCTTATCAGTTATATGTGTTCTTATTGATGTTGCTCATGGTTGATTAAGTTTCCTCTAAATTGTTTGTAGAAGTAGGTCATGTGTTTTTCTTTAGTATATTGCATTACTAAGTGATCTACAGGTGGGAAATTTCTACATGGTATTAGAGCTAGCTGATTTGTAGAAAAAGTTCTACATGGTATCAGAGCTAGATGATTTGTAGAAAAATTCTACAAAATTCTACATTATAAAGGTTCAACCAGTTCAAGCCCTAACTACTTATATCCCAACCTCGTTGGGGGCATGGAAAGAAAAACAAAGAAAGAGCAGACCGCTCTGATTCCACTGATCCAAACTTAAACAGGAATGCAACAAATTACAGATATAACCATAAATATAGAGATGAAGAATAAATAACATTTCTTTTCATTAATATCAAATACTAAAGTATGCATACAAACAGAATGGAAATAAATCTATCTCGGGTGATGGTAGTTTATCTCTGAGAAGAGATGTGGTGGCTACACGCCTCTGAATTGAGTTACAATGAGTCTCGAGGGAATTCTTACTATTCAACAATAAGAGAACACCCTAAACAACAAAAACCCTAACCCAGGGAGATGTAACACCAATATTTTCTGGGCTTCGTTGGGGTTAGTTGGACAACAAACTTCTCGGGGTTGTAACTTGGTCATATTATCTTTGTTTGATGTGTATGCTACCTCAATGGAAATATCTCTCTGAGGACTATGGATGTTGATGCGATTTACATAGAAATCAATGATTTCTATGGAAATAACATCGATAACTGTATTTCTCGAAGATATCTTTCAAACGAGGTATCATACGCATCAAACAGAGATAATATGACCAAGTTACAACCCCATGAAGTTGGCTTCCCAACTAACCCCAACGTGGCCCATAAAATCTTGGTGTTACATCTCCTCGAGTTAGGGTTTCTGTTGTTTAGGGTCTTCTCTTATTGTTCAATAATAAAAATTCCCTTGAGCCTCGTTGTAACTAAGTTCAAAGGCATGTAGCCACTACATCTCTTCTTAGAGATAAGCTACCATTGCCCAAGCTAGTGTTATTTCCATTATATTTCTAAGCATACTTCAGTATTTAATATTAATGAAATGGAATGTTATTTCTGTTGCATCTCTATATTTATGGTTATATCTATAATTTTTTGTGTTTCTATTTATGTTCATCTCAGAATATGGATGTTGTTTATTAGTTATGATTTGCCATTATCATGGAGTATGGTTGGGATTGTCAGTGGATTACCTAACCTTGCCATTTTGTGGATAACCATGGAGATTGTGGGTTTATTTCATTGTTTTGTTTTCGTTGGTTCTCATATTTTCTTAGCTCGTTTCGAGTTATTAGCCCTAAAATCCTTGGATGGAAAAACACTCTAAAATCCCTGTAACATCTTGGGTTGATTTACTAGTCCTGGAAGCCTTGGTTGGAAAAATGATTTGGAAGCCCTGGGTGGGTTGAGTTACTAATATTGGAAGCCTTGGTTGGACAAATTCTCTTGAAGCTCAGTAAAAGCTCTTCGTTGAGTTACTAGTCCTAGAAGCCTTGGTTGGAAAAATGATCTAGGAGCCTTGGAAGGCTTGGATAGAGACCAATCTGATGATGGTTTTGTGATGTCTGACCGTGAGGTAGAACCACTATTTTATGGGTTGAGGTGAATGGCCTTTGGAAGCCCTACATGGTTTTAGATTGATGTGTTCTATGAGAGCCCATATTCATGTTTGGAATATGGAACGGAGGTGAATGACTAAAGAGAGACTTGGATGATCCATTCTACAATCAAGTGGAATGTGGTAGTCCCATATTGAGTAGGATTTTGCATGATTAATATGATTTTATTTATCCTTGTTATCGCATGAGTATTATACTGCTTTATATGTGGATTCTATGGCTATTGTACCCTTGGTATTTCTATTGTTATTATGTTGGTTATGAATATGTATTTGACAGTGGCTATTTATGGACCCCATCATGTTTTTACTTGTATATGAATGAACAATGTATCTTTGACCTAATAGATGGTACTTGCATCTAATGATGCAAGGGAGCATGATTCTTAGCTGTTCTCAGATAAGTGTAAGACCCCTATGTTCAAATATGTTATTTAAACCTGTAGATTACATTTTTGTGATATGTGTGATGAAATTTCAATTATGTCTAGTAGGGGTTTAGTCAAGGTATTATTCAAGAAATTTCATTTGTACTGTCATTTATCTATTATTTTACTATTCTGAAGATGTCATTGAATTATAGGTAGTGACCTCAGCTCACAACCTCAAAAAGTGCCTCAAATCCAGAGGATGTTGGAAAAAAAATATGCAAAATAGTCCCTAGACACTGGCTTATAGGACTGTGAGAGCGTTTAGAGATCCCTGGATGCTAGCATGCCCATAGCATGAGATCTTCCAAAGGTAAAGTGGTCCAAAATCTCAGTGCAACCCAGGGGATGGTTAGAAGAAAGGTTGGATGGGTTCCTAAGGGTCGTAATGATAATATTGAATGTCTGTATGCTGTGTTTCCATCGGTTTCACTTCCTTAACATTACCTAGGAGGTTGAATCATATCACAGTGGCCTCCTATCACATGTTTACCCTAACTGGTTGGTTGCTTGGGTAGATGTTGGAGGAGGGTGTTACATAAAAGTAGTAGTTTTAGATCATATAACACAAAGAGGAATTTTGGGTGGATACATATAAATAACAAAGTTGATTGCAACAATGGTTCACAAATTTCATGGGGAGGTTGAACCTAGCCAAAAGCGGAGTATCTTTATCGACAACAACTATGCAGAAGGGTGAGATTGTGCTAATTAAAACATTTAGAAGGAATCAACATTACATGTGTTTATAGGTGGCATGCAAGTATTTGTGAAATAATTTGGTGTAGAAGCAAAGAACTTGTACTTGCATCCTTAATGGCAAGGGCTTGAAGGAAGAAAAGCACCAAATTTTCATTAATCTTTACACCGCTTTGTGTTGTTTCAATTACTCTCATCCAATTCAACTCTTCAATTAACAATATTTAAATATGAATTAATTATTTTTATTAGTCAATATTCACTGAAGATAGAATAGTAATGCAATGACAATAAGAGACAATCAATCACATCGACAAGAGACACATATTTGGTCAAAGACTAAGGGAAAACCCCATAATGGGGAAAACACTTTGTAATTCTTCTTCTATTAGATTGGCATAAAATGTTCAATAGAGAGTGCAACAAGCTAATACAAAAATATCCAACAAGCTTGCCTAAGCAATATCTAAAAATATGATCCCAGCAACAATAATGATCAGAGTTAACTTTCCCAATTTGCGGTCAATTGAGGTTAACTACGGTCACATGTCAAAATGAAATCCCAACTCCCAACCATATGGAGGGAGGGTCATGCATGTAGATGAAGCTTTCCATCCACATGGAGAGGCCTGTATATGTGCATTTGTGGCCAAAACATTCCTATCTCAACCCTACAGTTGGAACTCAAAAACCCTAATCAAACATACGAGCATAAGACCCTGCAATTTCATACCTGTACAAAGAAAATTCCATGAACCCACTTCAGACATGTTGAAACCAAACCAAATAAGAGAGAAGAAGAATATGATTTATGGTGATGTCCAAATTATGGTCACTTGAATTGTATTTATAGGCTTCCAGGGATGCCCAATTTCACTTTACGACCTACCTAATCAATGGTGACATTGTGGACTTCACTTAAAAAATACACTTTCCCTTGTCCAAATCCAGTGCTTGAAGGGTCAAAATTGGTCCTCTTAGAAATTGGAATCTAGTCCCATGATTGGAAATTGTCACTAGGCTAGCAAATTACAATCCCTCTTAGCTAGGGAGAGATTATGACTGCATCATGTGATCATCATAAGTATCCCATCACCATCTCATGTCCCATCTCTACTCAACTCTACTTGTTGAATCATTCTCAAATATAAAGAATAAGAATCATGGGGGAGCTACAATTACCACCCTCTTGTGACAATGGGGAAGGTCTAATGGGACACTCTCACCTCATTTCCATGACAATGGGTAAGGTTCTATGTGACACACTCACCCCAAATCATCTCATAGGGGAGCATATGTCTTCCACTCTATGTCGAGCAATAAGTGAGATATGATATCTCGTCCATCCTATTGCCTCCTTATCTTCCAAAAAATGACCATGAAGAGTCTAGTAGAACAATTGCATCATAATTTATCATTAGAGGTAAGGATCATAGACCCCTAATATTTCTCAACGCATTGGCCACACAAGGAGCTACAATCCTAATAACCCCAATATGTGGGTACGATGTCAAATGGGGTATACTTAGCCAGAACTAGATAGGGGAGCTACGTCTTCCACCCTATGGGTAACATACAGGGATGATACCCTATTGTCTAGATATCCCTCAACCCCAGGAGCCCTTAATGCCCCATTCCCTCCTTGGGGAGCTCAACCAAAGGGGAAGAGTTATGCTCAGTTTTCTCGATCAATGATGCCCCTTATAAATAAGGGTCACATCCATTAGTCCAAATTGCTCTTTGAAGCCCAATAAATTCCCTTCGAACAAATCCTGCATAAGAATATATTCAATCTGCTCATATGTTGATATGTGAGTAGGTCTAACGGCTCCACTCTTTACCATGTCTTGAATGTAATGATATCGGATCTCTACATGCTTCCAATTTTCATAAAACACATGATTCTTCGCTAGAAAAATCCCACTCTTGTTGTAGAAATATATCTTTGTAGTGTTTAGTTTCGGCTCAAACAACTCTCCAAAGAGATTTCTTAACAAAACTACTTCACAACTATCCATGCTAGCAGAAATATACTCTACCTCAAGGATACTCAATGCTACCTACTTCTATTTCGTTCCCATCAAAGATATCATGGCAAATCCAAGGCTAAAACAACATTCAAAAGTATTTTTCTTGTTAACAACATTTTTTTCCCAATCAACATCGCTATATCCATGTAATAGAACATCTTTGATAAAATAACCTAGACCAACGGTGATCGTCCCATGTGAATATATCAAAATGTGTTTGGAAACAACCCAATGTGCATGGAAAGTGTTGATCATGAATTGACTCGACATGTTCATTACATAGCATATGTCTAAACGAGTTTCACTAAGAACATGAGAGCCCCAATCAACTGTCTATACTGATATGGATTTTCCAATTGGGTACTGCAACTTCTCAACATAGCTTCCTGAAATTCATTTCCATTGGTATGGATAAGGACTTGCATTCTGTCATTCCAAATCTTTCCAACAACTTCACAACATATTTTTCTTGTGAAAGGAAGATCTCACTAGGCCTTTTCCACACCTTAAGGCCTAGGAAGTAGTGCATGAGTCGAAGGTCCTTAATCTCAAATTCAGAGGCTAGTTCCCTCTTACACTCGATCATCAAGGGCTCACTACATGTTAGAAATCAATCGTCAATATATAAACTAAAATCAAGGGCATACCTTAGACCACTTGTAAGTAGATGTTCATGTCAACACTACTTCTTGTGAATCCAAGATTCATTAGGTGACTATCTGTGTGGGCATACCATGGTCTCAGGGCTTACATCAAGCCATACAATTCCTTCTTCCACCTGCAAATGTGTGCCTTTCCGTCCTATACTTCAAATACACGTGGATGCTCAGCATACACTTCTTCTTGTAATATGCCATGAAGGAATGTTGTATTCATGTCCAATTAGTGAAGGATCCATCCTTCAGTTTCATCAAAGGAAACTATCAAATGAATGGTCGTTTATGGAGGCACAAGAGAAAATACATCATCGTAATCTTCTCCCTCTTTTTGACAGAATGCTCTTTCCATGAAGCTTGCCTTATATTTCTCAATACTTCCATTGAATCCATGATTGATCTTCAATATCCATTTTAATGTCATGATAGATTTCCCCTTCCATCTCAGCGCAACACCCCATACATCATTCTTCATAATTGATTCATACCTTTTAGCCACATCATTCTTATAAACTTGTTCTTTCATGCCTTCTTGAAAGTTGTGAGGATGAACTTGAATCATATTTCTCATTGATACAACATATCCCTAGTACCTACATGGCTTCTTTCTTTCTCTAAATGTCCTTTCTCTAATTGAGTCTCTTGGCATCATGTAATATGTCATAAAGCCAAAGCGGCCTCTTCCTAGTAGGGGATCAGATGCAGGAGGTTACAAGGGGTCCATAGGCTACATGGGACCATTAACAATGTCTCTATTGGATTCATGCATAGAAGGACCTTCTAAAATATTTGTATCATCATTATTCTTCTCAGGAGGAGGAGGAAGATGAAGCTCCCTTTCTTTCCCATGGGCAACATATTCATCGAATGTTACATCCCTACTAATTTCATCCTTCGTTTGACCAATAACATATATTCTAAATTAGTTAGAATCTTCATTATATCCAACAAACGTACCTTTCCTTCTTATGGCTACTGGCTTGTTTCTTTTCTACTTCGACACATGGAAATATATGGGGTAGCCAAATATGTGTAGATGATGAACATTGCGCTTGACACCTATGAACACTTCTTCAAGATTTTTGTTGTCCAATGCTTGATAAGTCATCATGTTTTGAAAATATACAACTGCATTGGTAGCTTCTCCCAAAGAAACTTTAACATATTTTGATGATGGAGCATGGCACAAGCAACTTCTACAATAGACACACTCTTTCTTTTAGCCACTCCATTTTGTTCAAGATTATAGGGTGAAATCATCTCTTTCTTGACGCATTCCTTCTTACAAAATTATATGCATTCATTTGACATGTACACTCCACTGTTGTCACACATGAATATCTTAATTCTCTTCCCTTTTTTATTTTCTACCAAAGCCTTAAAATTCTTGAACAAATAAAAGACCTCATCCTTATGCTTCAAGTAATAGGTCCATGTCTTCCTTGAGAAATCATCAATGAAGGTAATGTAGTAGAGATGGACACCAAGAGAATGTAATTTTATCAAAGCACATATGTTAGAATGGATGAGTTGGATGATGTCACTTGTCCTGTTTTGACTAGAGGGGAATGTTCCCCTTGTCTTCTTTCCACTGGCACATGTATATCATACTCCATCATGTTGGGCTTGAACCTAGAGAATTCTAGAGACAAATTTCTTTAATTTTTGAAGGGATTCATAGTGCATGTGGGCCAATATTTGGTGCCATACCTCACTTTGATTATTAGTATCATGGACCAATGGTAAAATAGGTCTTCTAGTGGCTCTATAGAGTACTTCAAATCTATATCCCAATGTGAATGCATCTCTCATAAGGGATCCCACTAGCTTAGTAACTACTTTTACCTTGATGAAGGTAGCCCTCGTCCCTTTGTCTTTGAAATCAGATATAGATACAAAATTCTTCTTCAACCCTGACACATATATTACATCATGAAGAAAAAAAGATTCTTTGGAGTCCAAGTGAAATTTAACAAGCCCAAAACCTTTAAGGAGATGAGTGGAGTTGTCTCCAAGAATAATTTTCAAACATGACTCCGTGTCCACAAAATTAACGAGAACTTCCTGCTGGAAATAATACTGATAGGGATGCTGAATTAGTATTATCAAATCAATAAATTTTTCATTTCATACTCATACACACAACTGTCTTTAAAGAAACCAACATAATCCAGCAAAATTATGATTTAGTTAATTCATCATATGTTGATCTTTAATCATTGCACTAGTACTTCATTAACCATATAAACAGTAACCATGTGCAGTAATAATAGAATAAACCATCGCACATACATGAACACCAAGATTTAAGGTGGAGACCCAATGCGGGACAAAAACCACCTGCTGTTGTCTTCTTTTAATATAAGAAAAACATGTTTACAATATTGTACTGGTGTAGGCTCATACCAGTATGCAGGCACCCACTTGCAAAAGGCTACAACCTTCCCTCATTCTCCAACCTCTACTGGAAGGGAGCTACAACTCCCTAGCTCTTATACTAGTTGATCCATTTACTAGTATGTAGGCACCAACCTACAGAAGGCTCCAACCTTCACTCGTTTTCTAGCTGATACTAGACGGGAGCTCCAACCCCCTGGCTCTTGTACTAGTCAATATGTTTATCGATACTTAGGTGTCAGCCTAAGAAGACTACGACCTTCTCTCTTCCTGCGGGGACCACGTTTCATGAATTTTTAGAATGGATACTCCTGGAATACAATGCCACAATTTGAAGGCCACGTTTTATAAAATTTTCATACTAGACCCATCAGCAACATTGAAGCTCAAAATCAATCACCACTGCAATACAACCAATCACTACAAACCCATCATCACTGAAGAAAATCACAACAAAGAGCAAAACCCAAAACTCTGCATCAACAACCAGAAACAACTACAACTCCAAACATCATATTTCATAATTTATATGCTATTTTGATGTGACGAACCAATGTACAGATCTGAAAATACTAACTTAAAATCTCACAACTATTCCAAACTTTTGTCATACCCAGATCATAACATTTATAGAATAAAACATGCGTGAGTATTCAGATCTATTGCAAACAACATCAGATCATGCAATGATAAGTCATTTTAGTTCTTATGATCTTGATTTAACATTGTATCCAAGGTGCACAAAATATCTCATAATAATAGCCCCTGTGATCTAGATTTAAACAGGAATGTAACAAATTACAGAGATACCAATAAAGACAAAGATGCAGTGGAAATAATACTTCATTCATTAATGTAAAATATGGAAATATGCTTACAAACAGAAATGGAAATAAACCGGGTAGGGAAATGATAGCTTATCTTTGAGAAGAGACGTGGAAACTACATGCCTCTGAACTATGTTACAATGAGGCTCGAAGGCCTACTTATTGTTGAGAAATAATGGAAAACCCTTAACATCCAAAAATCTAACCCTAGAAGATGAAACACCAAACTATGGGTCTCGTTTGGGTAAATTGGTACATCAACCTCTCGGGGTCGTAACTTTGGTATACAACCTTCATTTGACACGTACAAGAGCTCTTTAGAATGATCTATCTGAGCACTACAACTTTGGGAAGAGAAGCATTAGTTCATGGACCCATGTTGCTCCCAAATTTCCCAAAAAATTTCGTTTAAGGCCTCAAAATGGCTTTGGAAGTTTAAGACCCGAAAAATTGCTAAAAATACTAAATTGTGATACAAATAAGGAAACTGAAAAACTGAAAGTGATAGTTGTGAGGGTCCAAATGGGATAGGTGGATGGCCACAAATATCCACCTAGATCATTCCTCCCCCCTTGGGAAGCAATGGTCCCCATTACGTTGAGTTCCTCCATTTGCTGAACTTGGCCCTTGGTGAGTTGTTATGCAACCTCTGATGTGTCCAGTAATGGTGGCAAGCATGGTCAAGGGCATTCCACATTGAACACTCGGTGCAAGCGAAGGAATGGAGGACTGTTGTTCTACAAAACATTGTTTCTCACAGCCTTGGTAATGCTGTAAGGACCATGTCAGAGTGGTCTGAGCTTTTGATGGGTTCTGGTAAGGCATTTTTTCTGTCGATGCAACCAGACTTTGTTGCCCATTGGAAACTTGTGTGGTACCCCTGTGGGTGGGGAGAAGTTATTACTGTGTTCTTTCATGGCTGTATCCCTCTATTGCTACGACTGCTGCATGGAGGAACCCTTCACGAGGGTCATGGATGTGGCGACAATATTCCCCTTACTTTGGGAGCGAACCAAATAGAAAATGAATTTCCTAGTCTAGGATATGAGCTTGCTGCCTTTCTTAGCAGTGATCAAAGAGGTGTCAATAGGTGGGGCTACCTCTGGTATCCTATATAATGAATTACACAAAGAAATAATAACAACATAAGGCCTTGACTCATACAAAGCATGTCGCCTCCACACGTATGGTTGGCCTAATAATACCTAATAATACATCACAAACATCTAGAGGTGTAACATCACACAATACCTTGTCTATGAAGGTTTCAGGCTGTAGGGAAGGCGACATTGTTGGCAAACTCGGAGATCTCATCCTTGGTGAAGCCACCAGATACTATATGGTTGTGGGTATGGTGTAGTAGATAGGCCCAACTGCTTCATGACCTTTACTGAAATGAGGTTCTTTTGGCTACCACTATCGACAATGAATTGCAGTGGCGAACCCTTCACTCACATTTGTGAGTGGAAAAGATGCTCCCCCTCTTCTGGATATTTGGGATCATTCTTCTAGATCTTGGTGATGGAAACAGTGGCACTATGCTCGTAATCAATGATCTACTTCCCTTTTCCATTCCCCTTGTTGACTTCCAACTCAGGGTTAGAACATGCATCTGATTCAGAAGCCTTCAAATCTGCCACCAATGACTACTTTTTCTGACACTCACTTGTGTTGTGAGTGGGGCTCTTATGGAAGTCACACCACTTTCTTGTGTCCTTCTACAACTTCATGGTGTTGTTATTTTCTTGTGGCTGACAGGTCGTCTTGGGTCACCCCACTTTTGTTTTGTCCATTGGTGTTCTGATTCATAGATCCAAAGTCTTGCTTCTTCTGTTTAAACTTCTGCTTGATCTTGACAACGTATCGGTACACCATGTTGAGCGAGGAGAAGTTCAGGAACTCCATCTCTTCCTGGATATATCTGTGTAGGCAACAATAGTATTTGAGCACCAAATGAAGCTTAGAATCCTTAATACCCAACTGTGTGCACAGGGTATGAAAAATGTTGGTGAACTCTGACACATCTCGGTCCCTTCCCGCAACGTGGTCCACTTTATGTATTTGTCCTCATAGATTTTGACAGGGTAATATTGCTCCTTAATGGCATCCCAAAATGAATTCCAAGTGGGTAATACTGAAAATAGTGACCCCGTACTTTCATCCTTCTTCTCGCAGTAGGTTTCCCACCAACCCTTGACGTGGGGGGCTGCTTTGAGAAGAGCAAAAACAATATTTTCCCAACTCGAAAATTCATGAATAGAAAAATCCCCTTATAGCATATTTAACCATTTATCTACGGCATATGCATCTATCTAACCCTTGAATATGGGTATTTCAAAATTAACTTGTACCTTAAACAGTGTGCCATTTCTAGAGTAGCTGTTGGAGCCGATGCGGCACCTCTGGGTAGTTGCTGAAGGATCTGAGCAAAGCTGTCCATCATCGTGTTCCTTTGCCACTCGATGGCTTCTTCAAGAAAGATTTTGATAGGATCTCCTGCCCCTTCATCTTTCTTTTCATCAGCCATCAGAGGCCGTCAGTATTTGTGAGGCTAATCTTGCAAAGGTTCGACCAGTTCAAGCCCTAACTCCTTATATTCCGACCTTGTTGGAGAGATACAAATAAATACAAATAAAAAACAAACTGCTCTGATACCACTGATCCAAATTTAAATAGGAACAAAAAAAATTACAGAGATAACCATAAACACAAAGATGCAGTGGAAATAATACTTCATTTCATTAATGTAAAACACTGAAATATGCTTACAAATAGAAATGGAAATAAACCAGCTAGGGCAATGGTAGCTTATCTCTGAGAAGAGATGTGGTAGCTACATGCCTATGATCTGTCTTACAATGAGGCTCGAAGGCCTATTTATTGTTAAGAAACAATGGAAAACCCTTAACATCCAAAAATCTAACCCTAGAAGATGAAACGCCAACTAAAACTATGGGCCCCGTTTGGGTAAATTGGCACATCAACCTCTCAGGGTCGTAAGTTTGGCATACGATCTTCGTTTGACACGTACAAGAGCTCGTTAGAAAGATATATCTGAGAACTACAACTATCAAAAGATAAACATCAGTCCTTGCACTCATGTTACTCCTAAATTTCCCAAAAAACGTCATTTAGGGCCTTAAAACAACTCCACATGTTTAGGACCCAAAAAACTGCTAAAAATAGTAAATTGTGCTACAAATAAGGAAACTAAAAAACTGAAAGGGATAGTTGTGGGGGTCCAAATGGGATAGGTTGGTGGCCACCAACATCCATCTGGATCACCATGCAACATAACATATACTTCAGATAGAAATATTCCTTAGAAACCCATTCACTTGCACACTTTGGCCTAATGATCTTCTCCTCATATAGTTTTAGGCCTTTCTCAATACCTTGTAAAAAAACCAATTATGACTAATACCTGAGACCAAATACCTCAAACCAATACCTCGGACCAAATACCTCAGACCAATACCTTGAACCAAATGCTTCTGAGCAATACCTTGGACCAAATACCTCAGACCCATACCTTGGACTAAAACCATGATTTTCCATCCCATAAGTGTTTTTCCTTCTGTGAAAGTGTGTGTATACGTATACGCTACTTTTGTTCGGTTAACCCACATGTATATGCTACTTTGACTAAGTGGACCTGCATATACATCTTCAACTTCTTTTCACCATCCTTTACCTTCAATTTTTTCATTCTGATTAGTAGACTTTAGTTCCATCTTCCTATTCTTTTTGTATCAATTCCCTTTTACATTTGAGTGGATTTGTTACACTATGGGTTTCCTTTCATCAAAATTGAGCTTACCTATGAGTGAGTTGCCATCAAGGACAACACTTGTATCATAATGCCAATAATCTCCCCCTTTGGACTTGATGGAAACCATGCTGGTGTTGATTACTATAAGTTGTAGAAATTGTTAGAGATAACAGGAAACACCAAAATACTCTGCCCCTTCGACATCAAGGGCAAACGGTGGACCAAGTTATTCTTCCCCTTTGATATACATTATGATGTCCATGCTCCCCTTGAGTACATGCAGAGTCTATAAAGATATTTTTCAAAAGAATAACATGACTCTATAACTCAACTAAGTGAGTATGACCTCCCTAAGACCAATGACTCATACATACATCAATCACCCAACCAAGTGGGGATATACCAAATGTTTATATATGACTGAAATAGAAATTATTACATCATCCTTCCCATGCATAGTGGGTTTACAAATTATGTCTTTTCATGACCTTTAGAAAATGATATACATGCCATTTATAACAAGGACCAACAATATAAACAAGAACATGATAGTCATCAGTGACTATCATACACCATATATGATCTACACCATCAACATCTATTAGCAACATCAAGATCAATAGCTTGTATATGTCCATCATCAAAAGAGTCACCTAAATCAAACAAATATGTGGATAAAGCAATATAATTATCGTCATGTACCAAGTTCTTCTAATATAATGTCAACAATCCATTATTAGAAACATATGCTCCCCTTCAACCTGTGCCACCTGTTTACTATCAGATCTGATCATTGCATTTGTTAGTAATAATCATTAAGGCATCATCATCAACTAGTTATTAATCAACTTATTAACTTCTTATGAGGCCCAAAAACACTTCCACATATCATCAAAAGACTGTAAGCATCAATCAAAACATAATAGATAACTGATAATTGATTGAACCATATCAGACCCCTTTTCCTGAGTCTATCCCACTACTTTTTCTTCAAAACACCATATACGTGACTGTGCAGCTTCCAACTCACGTATATACGCGACTTCTATTTATAATAACTCTATATGAGAATTGGAGTAATGAAGTTTTACACTTTTAGCTCCCCTTGGGTCTATTATGTCTATAAACTAAGCTATGCCACATCTTTCTGACAACAATTCCTTCTTCTTCAATACCTTGGATTGTGATGATGTTTGATCCTTTTGGTATGGTGGTCGAAATTTGGTCTTGCATTCATTTGCTTTATGTTCAAACTTGTTACATGCATTGCATATTACATGTTTCATATTCCTTCTATCACAATCAATAGCTTTGTGACCGAACTTATTGCAAACAAAACAATATCCCTTAAAGTACCTGGAAACTGATGATCTGTCTGTGTGATGGTCTTGAACCATACTACTTCTGCATTTGGCTGCAAATGTCCAAAATAAAGACATTTAAAACATTCAACATTATTTTTCAAAGAAAAGAAACAATTATCCCTTCCATACTTAGGTGGAAATGTTTTTCTTTGAAGTCTTTCTTTCCTTGGTCGTTGATGGGGTTGACCTTTTATCTCCTTATTGAGCATTTAAAATTTTGCATTAGAGTTCCTTACCATATCTTGTGAGCTAGATTCACCTTCATGAAAACCAAGATGAGTCTTTATAATAGGTGAACATTGAACATTGATGATTTCATCTAACATTTTCGATCCTTTAGCAAATCTAAGATTCATGGTCTTTCTCTTTTCAAGTTATTTTCTTAGACTTACTATTTTAGATTCTAATAGTTCACTGTGTTTGTCCTTTTCAATGAGTTAATGTGTCACTGTGTTTATTACTATATCCTTTTCTGCCAAAACTGATTTTGAGTTGACTGATTTCTTTAAGGAAATCTTCCTTTTCTAAGGCATCATTTTCATACGCCATGAGTAGTTTAATTTCTTGATCATCTTCATCACTATTGGACAAACCATCACCATAATCATGAGTATAATAACTTCTATTACCTTATGCAAACATCTCTCCTTTAACATGAGGGAATTTAGTAGTGTAATGACCAACTCTACCACAAGAAAATCATTTGAATGGTAGCTTACCTCTGAATCTTCCTTAACACCATTGAAGCTTCTTGAAAAAATTTACCTCATCTTCTTCTTTTGAAATCTATCCTAATTCTTTGTGCTCTTCCTTTTATTTTCCCTTTGTTGATGCTTTAAAAGTGGCTTCTCTCATATCTAATGGACCTCCTTTTCTCATTTTTAAGGGAGTTAGGATTCCATGGAGTTGAGTCACAATAATAGTTTGAAGATCCTATTTTTCTTCTATGGCAAACACTTTCAACTCAAATTTAGAAGACTAAGATCTCAAAATTTTCTCAACTAAAGTAGCTTCCTTTATCTTGTAACCCATATTTCTCATATGATTTATAATCCCATCTACTTGTAAGAAATAAGTCGAAATGATTTCATCATTATGCATCTTGAGAGTTTCATACTGGATTCTAAGAGTTTGTAGTTTAGCACATTTTACCTGGGAGTCACCTTCGTAGCTCTAAATGGTTTTGTCCCATATTTCCTTGGCTATGTTGAGCTGCATGACTTTGACAAATTCTGATTTTGATAGACTTCCCAATAAGGCGTTGGCAACTTTGGCATTGATTTCATATGTTTTCCTTTCTGCTAGATCCATGGGAACTGTTGCTGGATATTGATATCCTTTCTCCACAATTGGCAAAACATGAGCTTCAAGTGACTAAATATTTGCTCTAGTTCGTGTTTTCAAATATACTTAGTGGTTTCCATTGAATATTGGTGGTCTGATAGATCCCATGCCTTCATGATATTCATTTTAGAAATATCTCTCTTCAAGCGATCAAGCTTCTTCTGAAGGACCTGCTTTGATACCAATTGTTGGAAGTAATACTGAGAGGGGGGATGAATCACTATTATCAAATCAATAAATTTTTCATTTCATACTCATATTTATATACGCTACCTCAATGAAGGTAACTCATGTGTACACAGAACTGTCTTTAATGCAACCAGTGTATATCAAACAAACTTATGATTCAGTAAATTCATGATACATTGATCTTTAATCACTACATCAGTAATTCATTAACCATATAAAAAATAACCATGTGCAGTAATAACAGAATAAACCACCACACATACATGAACACCAAGATTTAAGGTGGAAACCCAATGCGGGCAAAAACAACCTGCTAATGTCTTCTTTTAATATAAAAAAAACCCATTTACAATATTGTACTGGTGCAAAATCATACCAGTATGCTGGCACCCACCTACAGAAGGATACAACCTTCTCTCATTCTCTAGCTTCTACTGGAAGGGTGCTACAACCCCCTAGCTCTTGTACTAGCCGATCCGTTTACTAGTATGTAGGCGCAGCCTATAGAAGGCTCCAACCTTCACTCGTTTTCCAGCTACTACTAGAAGGGAGCTCCAACCCCATGGCTCTTGTACTAGTTGATATGTTTACCAATACATAGGTTCCAACCTACAGAAGGCTACAAACTTCTCTCTTCGTCCAGGGACCACGTTTCATAAATTTTCAGACTGGATACTCCTAGAATACAACACCACAATCTAAAGGCCATCTTTCATCAAATTTTCATACTGGACCCATCAACAACATTGAAGATCAAAACAAATCACCACTACGATACAACCAATCACTGAAAAACCATCATCACTAAAGTAAATCACAATCAATCAATCTGAACATTTAGAACACTATCACGAGAACATAGAGTAGAACCCAAAACTATTCATCAACAACTAGAACCAACTTCAACTTCAAACATCATATTTCATAATGTATACACTACTTTGATATGTCGAACCAGTGTGTATGCGTGCCTTTATCAAAGCGAACCTGTGTACAGATATGAAAATACTAACGTAAAACTTCACAACTATTCCAGACTTCTATCATAGCCAGATCATAACATTTACAGAATAAAACATGCGTTAGTATTCAGATCTATCCCAATCAACATCAGATCATGCAAAGATAATACATTTCAATTCTTATGATCCTGATCTAAGATTGTATCCAAGGTACACAAAATATTTCATATTATCTCATAATCATAGCCCCTATAATCATAGCCCCATTCGCTTGCACAATCTGGCCTAATGATATTCTCCTCCTTATATAGTTTTAGGCCTTTCTAAATACCTTGTACCAAAACCACTTAGGAGAAATACTTCAGACCAAATACCTTGGACCAATACCTTCAACCAAATACCTCAGACCAATACCTTGGACCAAAACCTTGATTTTCCATCCCATACATGATTTTCCTTCTATGAAAGTGCATGTATACGCATATGCTACTTTTGTTCTATTAACGCATGTGTATACACTACTTTGACTAAGTGGACCTGCGTATACATCTTAAATTGCTTTTCACCATCCTTTACCTTCAACTTCTTCATTTTGATTAGTAAACTTTAGTTTCATCTTCCCATTCTTCTGTACCAATGCCCTGTTACATCTCAATGGATCTGTTACACTATGGGTTCCCTTTCATCAAAACTGAACTGACCTGTGAGTGAGTTGCCATCAATGAAAACACTTGTATCATAATTCCAACACATCCTTATAGACAGAGAAATGATGAGAAGCCCCACTATCGACCAACCAACTATCCCAAGTATCAGGAGGAGAGGTTTTAGGATATTCTGACACATAGGAAATAATTAAGTATAACTTGGTCTAGTGTATAGTTCAGCAAAGTGTGTTTCTTTAGTATGTACTTTTTGTAATTTACAATCCGACGGTCACGGTATGTTCTAGACATGAAGTGATCAGATGGTTCATTCTCTGCTTGGTATTACCGACACTTGATCAATGGATTAACACCCAATTGGTCCATGATCTCTATTTAAACAACATGGAGGGTCATTTGTTAGGTAACCGTTCATGAGAGAAGGTTATGTAAATTTTCTTTCTTTTACATTAATAAATTTCTTGAAGTGGCTATGTTGTCTCAGACCATGTTCTGTATCCCTCTCTGAGGGTTTTAACCACATCAAGAATACTAGTGTATTAATCTATGATCTATTTGTGAGCGATGTCCTTTGGTTTTCTATCTAACTTACCCTGTAAATTCCTACAAGAGGAACTAGAAAGTACAGAAATAAGAATGTATTCATATTGATTAGCAACATTACTTTCATACTTTTTGTTTCTTGACTTCTTTTAATGATAGTGGTCTTCTTCATTATCACTCAGATCATCTACTCTTCTAATTTCATTTTTTTCATTATGATCATTCTTTCAATCATATCTTATTCTTTGATTATTAAACATGTTATTGTTGCTTCTAGTGTTGTAGAATGGATCATTGTTTTTCTCTTGGCAATCTCGAGCATATTGACCTTTCTTGTGACAATTGTAACATTCAACATGTGGTGCTTCTCTTTCATTACTTTTGTATGAATTTCGAGGATAATGCTTCCTTAAATTTGATGGACCTTCCTTTCATTTCTTTTTCTTGTTATGAGTGATGAACGAAGTAGGTTCTCGTTCATTCTTTTGTATCTTGCCTCTAGAAACCATTTTGTATTCTTCTTGAGTGATATTTCCAACAATCTCATCAAATGACAGGAAATTATTGTTGTTACTTATAGTTGTAACGATGGTTTCCAAAATAAGAGTGAGACCTCTAAGGGTTACAATTGTAGATTTTTACTATAGATTCACAACTCATGTAAAGTACTAAAACACAGGACAAGAATCTACTCTACTCTTTAAACAACGAAAACTAATAGATCAATGAAAACAATAATCGACAAGAGGAAGATAATCGAAGACACATAACACAATTTTTCTCTGGGGAAAGCCACTACTCAAATTCCCAACTATCTATTGCATTAATAAAAAATTTGAGTGATAATATAAAGCTTGTTCTCACTAGAACAATTCTTGAAGATGTATGAGCAAATCTCTGCCTCACAAGCCGCTCTTGCCAACACTTAGCCAGTTCTGCTTCATACCAAGCTGTTATTTCCTTGCACAGCTCGTAGAGGAATTAGCCTCTGTTTAATGTGTAAATCCTTCTTCTATAATTATGCAATCCAAACTTATGTCCTCAACTGATTGTATGCACCATCTATACAACTAAGAAAATTATACAACTAATAGTACCATTAAGGGAATCTTGAGGTCTAAAATGGGGCTCCTAAGAAAAATGTACAACTGAAATAAAATTTATGAGAACTAATAGGATTCAAGATGATGATGTCAACCATGGGGAATGATTCACCAGTTTTGGAGTAAAAAGTTAAAAATATTAAAAAATATTAAAATAATGTAACTACTTTTTCAACTAGTATTTTCAACTTATGTCCCTAAGGTTTTACTCAAATCTCGAGAGGAATTACTCGTTCGATGCAAAATTTAATTCCTCATCCAAGGATTACTGATGTTTCATACTTTTGATGGACCCTCCTACACAAAAAATTAGAAATACATGAAAAATGTGATTGAAATAAAGATTTTTCATGTATTTCTCATTTTTCATATATCAGGGTCCATCAAAAGTATGCAACATGGGTACTACTTGGATAAGGAATCAATTTTTTCATCTAATGAGTGTTTCCACTCAAAATGTGAGTATACCCATAGAGAGATAAGTTGAAAATACGAGATGAAAAAATAACATTTTATTTTTTCCCTCTAAAATTTGATGATGTAATCTAATCTTATTTTATTATTTCCACTATTATTTTATAATTTCCTTAGGAGGCCCATTTTAGACTTAAAAATTCCCCTAATGATTGTCCCTACACTCTAGTCTCAATTGGGTCTTCCTATGAACTGACATGCATGAGTTATTTATGAGTGAATCTTCAGTTAGCTGGTGTGGTTCTTGGGATGCACTGGTGCACTACTCCACTGCGATACCTCTATTAGTTTCTCCAACAATTAGAACTATTTAAACTGAATATAACTCATTTAGATTGAGTTATTTAATTACAACTCCAATAAACTCAATTTGGACCCCTAAAACATAGGGATCACACTTATATGACTCTATATAGACTTACAACTTGATTTTCCTAAGCTCAGTAAATTAACTTAACTCATTTAACTATTACAAGTTGCTACGGGAAAAGAATTACAGTGTAATTCACAATTTAAGTTCAAGGAGAAATTAAATTGGAATTTCTAGATGTTATTTTTAACATTTCTTTTTGCTATTTTCAACAATTCCTCTCAACAAGAAAGTAATTCAACTCTATCCCAATCCTGAACCTTTGGAATGTTTTGCATACAACACTTCTCTCTAGTGTTGTTTCTACAACAACTCCGAAAACTGAAAAGGAACATCCAACCTAAATCAGTATGATGCATATGTCACTAAAGTCTCTGACTGTTATTAGCTCTGCCTCTGTCGACTGAAAAATATGTGCTTAGGTTGAATCTACCTATATCCATTTTTTTCAACACTTCTTTGTGCTCTCCAGTATCTGGCTGTTGCTAGCCTTTGTCACCTTGATATCTAAATGCATCAACCACCACTTGTCCATCCTACTATTATGTACTGTGGGCTCCTGTATCAAGGTATGATCTAAGAGACAAAACCTCTCAATGGACAGTACTCAATTTCTACCCTTCTGGGAATATCACTTCACATCGCCCCACCTCTCACGTAGAGGTATGACTATATGTGCTCCTTCGGCCCACTTGGCTCGAAATTTCCCCTTACTAAAGGTCTCTGCTTGAGTGGATGTCTCCACTCAGTCTCCTCTCTGCTTCTCCAATTTTGGCTACTCCATAATTATCTGATACTGCTTCTGAGGCTTCTTTTGGGGATGCATGTTGAGAGGTAATTCACTTTCCCCCTCAACCACCACGTCTCTAACCTTTTCCTTGATCCTCATTGCTTTTCATGCATATTGTATCTCAATATGATATAGGTTCTTGGCTCACACACCAATCTGTTTCATCTATCCGACTATCACAAACTTTTCTAAAAGAAGAGTTGATTTTAAATCAAAAATATCTCCCTCATCCAAATTGGATGATTTTTTTTTTTAATTTGGGTATTTTTTCTCAAGGAATCCATATCTTCTTTTTTTTTGCAAAGTTTTCAAAAACAAATTTCATATCTTCTCTGCAAATTGCCACCAAAAAAATTTCCTACTCCTCAATCTCCCCACTAGCAACCTTCTAGCTCCATTAAGAAGTCTGCACATAGTGTCTTTTGGATCTTCCTTGAACTAGAGATCCATCAATCTGCAATGAAAAATTAAAATTCTTCTCTTCTATACTATATTCAACTTTGATACCATGTAGAATTTTTCTTTAGATTCAACAACTCATCTAATTTTCTAAAACATAAGACAACAATCTACTCTACTCTTAACATCATAAATTAATAATGATCAATGAAAACAATAATCAAGAAGAGGAAAATAATCAATGACACAAAACACAATATTTCTTTGGGGAAAGAAATTGCTCAAAACCCTAAATATCCATATTTCATTAACCATGAGATATGAGATAAAAATACAAATCTTGTTCTCACTAGAATAATTCCTGCAAAAGTATGATCAACTCTCTACTCATAAGCTAGCTCTAGCCAACACTTAACTAGTTCTACTGCCTGCTAAACCCCTATTTCCTTGTGCAATTCCTGTGCGGATTGACCCATATTTAATTGGGAAATCCTTCCTCCATAACTGCGCAATCCAAAACTAGGTCCTTCATTGATTGTATGCATGACCTATACAACTCAATGTATTTTTTGACTGTAGATTCACAACTCATGTAATGTACTAAAACACAAGACAATATTCTACTCTATTCTTTAAACAACAGAAACCAATAGATCGATGAATACAATAATTGACAAGACGAGGATAATTAAAGACACATAACACAAATTTTCTCTGGGAAATCCACTGCTCAGAACCCAACTATCTATTGCATTAATAACAAATATGAGTGATAATACAAATCTTGTTCTCACTAGAACAATTCCTGCATAGGTATGATCAACTCTATGCCTCACAAGCCTGCTCTAGCCAACATTTAGCCAATTTTTTCCCTGCCAAGCCCCTGTTTCTTTGCACAATTCCTAGAGCAATTAGTGTCTATTTAATGAGGAAATCCTTCTTCAATTTACATGCACCATATGTACAAATCGGAAAATTATACAACTGACAGAACATTGTCCCTACACTCTAGTCTCAAGTGGTTCTTTGGTTGAACTGACATGCATGAGTTATTTATGAAGGAATATTTAATTAGCTGGTGTGGTACTAGGGATGCACTAGTGCACTACTCCACTACTAGACCTCTATTAGTTCCTCCAACAGTTAGAACTAGTTTAACTGAATATAACTTACTTAGATTGAGTTATCTAATTACACCTCCAATGAACTCAATCTGGACCCCTAAAAGTTAGGGATCACACTTACATGACTCTAGATAGAATTCCAACTAAAATTTCCTAAGATAACTAAGTTAAATTAACTTAGTTAACTATTACAAGTTTCTATGAGAAAATAATTACAGTTTAATTCACAATTTAATTCAAGGACAAATTAAATTTGAATTTCTAGATGCCATTTTTAACATTTCTTGTTGCTATTTTTAACAACAATCACCAATTCCTTATCAGGCACAATTTTCCCTTGTCTTTGGAATTGATGCTTAAGATGAGATATCCTCATAATGCAATATTGCAAAAACTCTCCTTTATTCATCCTCATATCTTTGAGTTGATCTTTTAAGGAGATGATTTCATTCAAATTTTTGACTTCATAGATGCCAATGAACTTATCATACATATTCGTAGGCTTTTCCAAATTCCCAACATATGCAATTAAATGATATTGCAAACCATCAACTATAATTTACTTTGCTTTTAACTCACCTTTCTTTTACTTGTTCTTAACAAAAGAAAAAGCGTTCTCTTGAGGCTTGTGTACCTTTACTTGTATGTATTTCCAGGCATCATTGTCCTCAACTTTGATTTCCTACCTGATCATTCAAGCAACAAAATTGGATGAGTCACCCAACTTATCATTTTCTATGAAGTAAGAGGTTGATATCTTGACATGATTAAATAGGTTCCTTCTACTTTCCAAGATGATTCCTTCAACTCTTGTCTCCTTTGGGCTTGTACTTCACCTTAACTTTGATACCATGTTAACTTTTACACGGCGCTATGTTGTTTCAATTACTCTAGCCCAATTCAATTCTTAAGTTAGCAATATTTTAATAGAAATTAATTATTTTCATCAATCAATAGAAACTGAAGATAGAACAATAATGCAATGACAATAGGAGATAATCAATCACATCGAAAGGAGATAAAGATTTGGTCAAAGACCATAGAAAAACCCCAGAAGGGGCAAAACCCTTTGTAATTGTTCTTTTATTAGATTGTCATAAAATGTTCAATAGAGATTACAATAACCCAATATAAAACTATCTAGAAAAAGTGAACAAACAATATCGAGAAATATGATCCCAACACCAATACTGATCAAAACTAACTTTCCCAATTTGTGGTTAACTGCAGTCACGTGTAAAAATGAAGCCCTAACTCCTAGATGGATGGACGGCTATGTGTGCAGATGAAGCTTTTTAGCCACTTGGATAGGCGTATATGTGTGAAGTTGTAGGAAAAAATTATTGCATCAACCCTACTTCTAGAACTCAAAAACCATAATCATACATGCGAGCTTCGAATCCTGTAATTTTGGACATGTACAAACCAAATTCCATGAACCCACTTTAGACCTGTATGAACCAAGTAAAATAAGATATAAGAAAAGGGTTCCTGATCATGATGTTTAAATGAGGGTCACTTGAATTATATTTATAGGCTTCCAAGGGTTTCCAATTTCATTTTAGGTCCAACCAAATCAAATGCGACATTGTGGGCTTCACTTCAAAAATACACTTTTCCTTGTTCAAATATAGTACTCCCAAGGTCAAAATTGGTCCTCTCAGAAAGAGTAATCTAGTCCCATGATTGGAATTTCTCACTAAGCTACCAATGTAACAATTTTTAGCCAACTTAGAACATGGAGGACAAACTCATTGTGATAGTTGAAGAAATGTGGAGTAATAGAAGGAATGAGTGGCTTAGGATGAGCCACATGTGTGTGTCAGGGGCCTATTGGAGAGTGTTTTGAGGAAGTATTTTAAAGAAGTGCACCGAGGGATAGTGTGCAGAAAATTCAACAAAGAGTCAGCATGTGGAACATGGAAAATAAGGAAAAATGTTGGGCTTAGATTAAAGGGTAATTTCCCGTGGCATTAACTCTTTTCCATAGTAAAAGTATGTTATTTTTTATCTCTAGACCCTGATGTAAATTTATATATAGTTAAATATGTGATGTAGGAGAGAGAGGTATGTAGGGAGTTACACCTAGACTTAGAGATATAATATATTGATGTTTTGTGAGGATTTCACTCTGTAACTCAAAGGATTAGGCTAGTGAGCCACAATAGTTTGAACATAATGGATACAAATTAGAAGTAATGCAAATATGATTTTGGGTATTATTGTCATTGCTACAACAACCTCTAGATTTTGGCCCATATCCAAACTTTGGAGCCTACTTTAACCTTGTGACCTTTTGTTTCTAGTAGTAAGAGACATTCCATGTTCGTTCTCTACATCGTCCCTTTGTGAAGATAAATTAAGTGTCATCTAATGGTAAGAGAAGTGTCGCACATTGTGAAAAGGAGTTATAGTGTGTGTTTGAGAGGTAGATTTTGTACTAATGGGTCCTATATATCATAGATACATGTTCTAGACCCAAACACAAATTTTTATGCACTGTTTTGTTGGTGTTCTTATGTGTGTCACAAAGTGTATCTTAAGTGTCACACCTAGATATAAGTGTTGTTTTGTAGTTGTTTCAATGGGTTCATGTCGATTTTTGTTATCTAGTGATCATTGTTGTGTATTCAATCATTCTGAGCATGTGATCATGTTCAAGACTTGTTTCAATTTCACCTTTTCCTCACCAATCCCACACTTAGTCAAATTTTGGAAAATTCCTTGCCTAACCAACCCTACCTCACTCTTCCTTCTTCAAATATGCACTACATATTTTCAAGCCTCAACCATCATCTCTACCTCCTCGAACTGTGTAATACACAATCACTACCTCTAAGGACTATGCATTACACTGCCACAGTGCTCAAAAACTACCTCATTCTCCCCAAAACTATGAAATATTGCCTCCGAGTAAGCCTCCCATAGTGCATTGCATGATTTCATCAATAGTTTGTCTCCATGTCTCTCTGAACTATGCAAACAGGCTATCTAGTGGCCCAATCTCTCTCATGAGTTGTGCATTGTGTAGTCAAAGTGGAAGATCTTGCCTCACTATGTGACTATGTCCCTCAGCTATAAAGTCTTGCTTCATAAGCCTCCATCCACTGTGCATTACATAGCCACAATCATTAGTCCCTCACCCATACTTCCTAGAACTATGAACTGCATAATTCTTAACCCTTCTCCTCTATCTAATACTTAGTTCCAGACTAATCAATGAGTTGCATGAGGAAGGTTAGTCTAGGATATTTTCAAATTGATGTCGTCTAATCATGAGTGAATTTCAACTGCAGGTACTATATCTTGACATGATAGGATGATGTTCTAGAAGGATAGAAAATATGATATGAAAGAAGACACTCAAGAAGGCTACATACAAGATCATCACTGAACAAGAATATTAAGGGACACTAGTTTGCAATAGAGGCTAGAATATCCAAACCACATAGAAGACTCCATATCTTCAAGTTTTTTTTAGGAGAAAGAGGGAGGACATGCATCATACATCATGAAGATATAAACATAGCAGCAAAATAAGGAGATTGATACTGACACATCATCATAAATTCCATGGCATCGATGTCAAGTCATGTGTTCTCAAAGTGTCATCTCAAGAGTCATCATGTTGCCACATCATTTGTGGATGTAATTATATAACTTAATGAAAAAATGAGAAATGTAAAGTGTGTGGAAGTCCAAAGGTGACCGAAAGAATGTGAAAAGCCAAGTAGAAGTCCAAACAATGTAAAACTTTGAAAAGGGAACTATAAACTCAAAACAAGAACTCTAGCCAAAAAACCTCGAAAAAACATAAAAAACAGTGCTAAAAATGAAAAGTGTTAATATTGGAATAACACCTTTTTTTTTTTCCTTGGGTAAATTTTCAAGATTTTTTGAAAATGGTAGTGAAACCAATTTTTTGTGGAAAAATTGTCCAAAAAACACCCTCAAAATGAAAAGTTTTAACACTGGGAAAACACATCTTTTTTTTCAAAAGTAAAATTTCAACATTTCGAAATAATGGTGTAAAATATTTTATCATGACCCTGAAAAACATTAAAATTTTAAAAAATTAATGAAAACATAAAAAAAATAAGACAATGAAAAAATACAAAACAAAAAAATAAAAAAAATAAATAATTGTTGACACCTAATCCTCATGATTGGGTGAATATAATGTAAATAGATAAATAAGTAATATGAACAATCATCGGGAGATCAACTGAACAGTCTCCCCCTCATGTATTTAATGAAGACCTACCTGAAGGAAAAACACGAATCATTTTTGCCTTGACGAGTTACTGCTTGGCCTGATGTGGTATCAGAGTCAACTCCATTTTTTTTTAGCTTTTATGCCCTTTGTAACTCCCTATTTTGCTCCTCTTCTCTCCATTGAAAACCATTGTCCATACGCTGCCCATATAATACACTGCCCATAAACATTGCATAAAAAATGTTGCTGCTACGCAATGGCCTGAACGTTGATGCCATGTTCCTTTGCTGCAATGTTCCTATGCTACAACGCTGGAAGCATTCCTCTCTTTTAATGAATGTGAACTCTAATGTGTGAAAGTTTTGGTATGCTCCATATGATCCTTCTCTGAAGAACCCTTCGAGCAGCGCCCTGGTTCGATTGATGAATGGTATGATGAATGGTATTTGTTTAGTAGCTACGAGTAGCATCATCATTCTCAAATTTCATTTTTCCTTCCTCATTAAATGACGTCCCCGGTTTCACCCATGGCAAACACATGTGGCTGAGATTAGAATCAGTTCCACTACCTCTTGTTTTTGCAGAGAAATTGTGGTAGACTAGAGTAGCCATAGGGATTTGGACACAATGTTCATGACCTAGACCTTCTTATGATGCACAACAGGGCATACTGTGTTAAAGTCACACACAATGTTTCATCACTAAAGAGGAAAGCAATTGTAGAACGTGCTGCACAACTTGATATTCTGGTGACTAACAAGTTAGCTAAGCTGTGTAGCCAGGAAGACAAGTAACTTGTGACAATTTTTTCAGGTTGATGTGATGATATAATTGATGGTTAATTAACTTTATACATCATATCAAGCTTATAATCTAATGCTTGGTAGCTTATGAAACATGTATCCGATTATGTTTGCATGAATGTGTTGTTCTGCGTAATACTCTTGGGTTTTCTCCAAAAGGCAGTGTTGAATAAGTTTGCGGCTTTTGGATATTTTTTACATCATTTTAATCCATGCGCACTAGTAACCATACTATTTTCCCACACCGCCTCACTGGATGTGTGTGTTTTTTGGAAAATTTTGAATGCTATTGCAATAACCATATGGGTTGAGCTTTTGTTAAAATAAAAAAAATCAAAAGCATATTTTTTTGCATCAAAAGCACATTTTACTAGCAGAAGTGTTTTTTATCATATCTATGGTGGGAATAGTTCTCACTGGCTAGGAGAACTATCTTGAATGGTCCCGGATGATAAAACACACCCTCATTTTCAATGAGTTGTGGAAATGAGTGCGTGTAAGAGATTAAGACAATGAACTAGTATAGCCTACCTCAGACAAAGAGCTCGTCATTTGGGAAAACAAGAACAACAAAGCTTATGCATTAATCATAGCATCTGTAAATGAAGAGGTGAGTTTCCATATTTCGTCATTTTCAACTACCTTTGAAGCCTTACAAAAGCTTAAAGAACTCTATGACTCACATTCTGCACTTGAAGTTGTTCAACTCATGATTAAACTCTTCACTCTTGAACTGCAAAATAATGATCCTCTTGCTCTTGCATCTGAAGTAAAGTCTATAATGCATGATATCAAATCCACTAAGGTTGAATTGGATATTCCTCTTATCACTTTGCTCAAGGCACTTTATCCTACTTACTTCAATTATCTTGAGTCATTGCAAGCAAATGGAAATCTCAAAGATATCACCTTTGAATCTCTCGTGAAAAAGTTTGCTGAAAGAGAGAAAGCTTTTGGAAAGAAGACAACCCCTGAATCTCTTGAAGAGGCTGTGTGCCTTTCTCATAAAGAAAAGCATCCTGCTCAAGATTATTCAAGACGAAGAGGTGGTCGAAGAGGAAGAGGAAGATATTTTAGAGGTGGGGGAGCAGACACTCTCAAGGAGAAAAGGAAAACTTGCACTGCATTCACTGCAAAAAAAATGGATCACAAGATGCCTCTACATGCAAGCTACCATGGGACAAAATTGAGTAGAAAAGAGACCAAAAGAAAGGTAAAATTGATGATACAGACAAAGGTAAAGCACCTGAATCCACTCACTATGTTGTGGCACAATGTAACATTGGAGTAAATGAACATTTGTTTAATGCTTCACTTGATTCTTGGAAAAAAGTTTGGTTGCTTGATTTAGGAGCAACCTGCCACATGACTCATAGAAAAGATTTTTTTGAAGATTTCACTAACAATGTTGATGGAGTAGTATACTTTGCAGACCAATAAAAAATCAAGCTGTCAGGGCTTGGAACAATGAGGCTTAAACTTCCTGGTCTTCCAAACTTTCTGCTGCATCATGTTCTATATCTCCCACAGTTCAAGAGAAACTTGTTGTCCTTGGTCCACATCTGCCAGCAAGGTCACTCCATTCATATGTTTGATGGCAAGCTTGAGGTAAGAAAAGCATCTGACCACTCACTTGTCATGAGGGGAATAGAAGAAGAGAGGCTTCTCAAGCTGCAAGGAACCTCTGCTCATGCACAACATTTCTCATATAATTATCATCATGAAGAAGGTACACTTCCATCAAGTTTATTATGGCATGCTAGATTTGGACATTTGAACTATGACAACCTCCACTTGTTGAAGAAAAATGGTGTTGCTAGTTTGCCTACAATTCCTAGGAAACTTAAGCAATGTGATGCTTGCATTCTAGGAAAGCATAGGAAATGGTATTTTCATGATTCACATTCAAGAGCACATAGAAAGCTTGAACTCATTCATTCAGATTTATGTGGTCCAATGCCTGTTCCTTCTGCAAATGGAAACAAATATATAGTGACATTTATTGATGACTACACCAGAATGTGTTGGGTTTATTTATTGAAGAACAAATCTGATGCTTTTCAAACATTCAAGAACTTTCATAAATGGATTTAAAATGATGCACAATCTCATATTGGGTCTATTCACACTAATAATGGAAAAGAATACACATAAAATGAATTTGAAAACTATCTTCGCCAACATGGGATCAAACATCAAACAACTGTGCCATATAATCCCCAACAAAATGGTGTAGCTGAAAGAATGAATAGGACAATCTTAAATATGGTATGACCCATGCTCTTCTTCAAAATTGTAAAGATAATGTTTTGGGCTGATGTTGTTCTATGTGCCGTATATATAAAAGATAGATGTCCATCTAATGCTATTAGGAACAAGACTCATATGAAATGTGGTATGGACATGTTCCTTCGGTAAAGCATCTCAGGGTCTTTGGTTCCACTTGTTATGCTTTGATACCAAAGGTACATAGAAACAAACTTGGTTCTATAAGTTGTAAGTGTATCTTCCTGGGGTATTCAAACACCTCCAAAGCATACTGTCTCTATGATGAAGTAAATAAGAAGCTTGTTGTATCTAGAGATGTAATTTTTCTTGAATCATCCAAAACTAACATTGTTGTTGAGCGACAACTTGATCGCTTGGATAGTTTCACAAAAGCAAAATCATTTCAAGAATTTGATAATCAGATTCCACATCTTGAAGGGGGGATTCCTATACTAGATCAACATGTGGAATCTTCTTCTGAAGAACACTCTCCCCCGCATGAAACTCCAACAACAGATGATGCTTTAAGTGATGTGGTTGATAGAATTGGGAGAATCAATCTTGATTCAGTCCCAACATAATCAACAGAGTAGCCTGGACCATCTGAGAAAGATCCCCCAAAGTGGCTAACAAAGACACTTGAAAGTGTTCATCCTGATGAGGTTGGAAAGACAAGAACTAGAAATTCAAACCGGAAAAATGGAGGTAATGTGGATGACTCTAATTCACCTATTGATATAGATGTTTCTTATGATTGTGAATTGAACTTGTCTACAGATTTTGAACCAACTTCCTTCAAAGTAGTTGCTTCTCATGATGAATGGAAAGAAGCAATGCAAAAGGAGTATGATGCCCTTATAAAGAATGACTAATTTGGGCTATGTTCATTACAATCTTGGCATTGAAGTAACCCAACATCCAAAGTCCATATTTCTTTCTCAAAATAAATACATTGGAGATCTGTTGAACAGGTTTGGCATGATAGAATGCAATCCTCTTACTACTTCAATGGAACAAAAAATAAAGCTCACATCCATTGAAGGAAAAGAATTTGAAGATGCAACAAAGTATAGACATATTGTAGGAAGTCTCAACTACCTAACTACTACCAGACCAAACATTTCATTTGTTGTTGGAATCCTCTCCAGGTTTATGGAAAAGCCTTGTGAGGGAAATTAGTCTGCTGCAAAAAGAGTTTTAAGGTATTTGAAGAGAACTCAAGACTTTGGAATCAAGTTTACACAGGTGGAAGATTTCAGCTTGATTGGATACTCTGATTCAGACTTTGATGGAGACAAAGAATCTGGTGTATCTACTTCAGGATATGCTATGAGTCTTGGATCAGGAGATATCTCCTGGAGATCACGCAAACAATCAGTTCCAGCAAATTCCATAACAGAAGCAGAATATGTGGCAGTAGCTGAAGTAATAAAAGAAATTGTGTGGCTCAAGAAAATTCTTGAAGATTTGCAAGTAAAACAAGTACAATCAACTCCACTCATGATTGACAATACCTCTGCAATAAATTTGGCGAAGAACACAAAGTTCCATTATCAAACGAAGCACATCAATACTAAATATCATCTGATTCGACATCATGTTAAGGCCAAAACAATCCATTTCCGTCATTGTTCTACAAATGAGCAAATTGCAGACATCTTCACCAAAGCACTTGGAAGAGAAAAGCTTGAACGATTTGGAATGATGCTTGGGCTCATCAACAGCCCTTCAGATTAAGGGCGGGAATGTTGACACTAAATCCTTATGATTGGGTTAATAAAATGTAAATAGATAAATAAGTAATATGAACAGTCATTGAGAGATGAACTGAACAGTCTCTCCCTCATGTATTTAATGAAGACCTACCTAAAGGAAAAACATGAATCATTTTTTCCTTGAGGAGTTATTGCATAGCCTGACAATAAAAAAACATAAATTAAAATATATACTAAAAACAAAACATAAAATAAAAATAAAAAATGAAAAAAAAATCAAATATAAATAAATAAAAAATAATCAATCAT
>APFE031503971.1:20490-31079 GCA_000404065.3 Pinus taeda | reverse complement strand
TTTTTAGAAAGAATTATTTCATGTGGATTGAAAAATTAATTAAGGATGTATAAATATGTAGAATATCGAAAAGTCTAAATATCGACCTTCTAATTTAAAAATGCAAAACAATAAAACCTGACGAAAAAAAAAAAAATAAAAATAAAAACAAGAAAATATGAAGAAGAAGACCACTTCCAAAATTATTAAATTTACAAAATAATTATTTATGTTTCATACATTATAAAATTAAAAGTAAAAAAAAAACAAAAAAAAACCTTTTAAATAAAGGGCATGGTGTAGAATTACCACTTTTTTAAATCAACATCAAAATCACTACCATTCTAAAACACAATGTACATAAAAAAATTATAGTGTCAAAAACTATGCTCTTAAAAAACACATGTGTGTTCTGTTTCACCACTTTTCAAAATCGGGTCACTTTTGTGATATCTCTAGAAAACAAGTAACAATATCAGTTCCCATTTCAAAGTTTACGTTGTTTCAAAAGGTCTCTTAGGAGTTTGAAAAGTCATATGAAAGCTCAAGAGTCATGAGGGGAACTCAAGAGTCACAAGGGAGGTGAAGAGTCGCCTCATTCTTTATATACACACGCTCATAGTTCAATTAGAGGACTTTTCACCTTGGGTTGTCAAGTTGGGCATATGAGAGATAGGATTTTGAGAAGCTTGTAGTTGCTTAAAGTTCCACTATTACAACAAGTGTTGTATAATTGTGATGGTGTATCTTGTAATTTTCACTTGATAATTCAAACTCTTGAAGTGAGATACTTTTCATCCATATGTCGTAAATGATTTTGATACTATTATTTAATTACTTATGGTGTATGCTTACGTTAATTCATACTAATGAAAATGAACTATTTCAATGGCTTTAGTATGTTTCTTTAAAATGTGTCTTATGCTTTCATGACCTTGGTTTCTTGGTGAACTATTTCACAAGATTATTAATGATTCTTTCAAATTTATGCATGTGTTTTTGCGAGGATTGTAGTATTTCTTTCCTTTTAGAGATACCTTTTCTTTTCTGTTTCATGAAAGAACAATCATACACTTTACAATTGAATACTTCACAAGGTTAACATACTTGTTTATCTCAAAAGTGCATGTATTTCTCTTGTGTCATTTACTGCAACCAAGTCAAATATTTAAGATAGTGACAACTCACCATACTTTCTAGTTAGGGCTCCTACTCCAAACAGTGTGAGGTCTAATTGATATTTCATATGGGGAGACCCCGTTATTGTTGGTGCCATCTAGCATTGTTAATAGGTTCATTGTCTATGACTGTGAAATATGTCTTGGATTTATCTATTATGATATGTTAATGATGAATTACTGCATGAATTAATGGTATACTTCAAATTTATTTTAATGTTGCGAATAATAATGATAGCATAAGATCCATGTCTGCTTAATCACTATAGAACTGTTGAATTTCTTGTAGTGCCTCATAAGATGCCTCTGGTGAGACTTCACCTGTTCATAGGTGATGCCTAAAGGGCCAATGTCAGAGAGGGTTTTTTGGTGGTTTCAATCTAAACCTGGGTCTACTCTTTGTGTGTCGACACCATTCAAGCAGATGCCACTTCTGAATGAAAGAAGGAATTGGAAAAATGTTTGCAAGGATACTCATGATTATTTGTATCCTAAATGTGTAACAAATACTATTGAATTTGACAGAATATAGGTTGCTAATATGATTGATTTGAGGATAAATTAGAGTTATAAAAAATGAAATGATCTTTCATTCATGATACATATGCTACAGGTGTGTGATCTTCATTCATATAAATGTGCACATAATTGATAAAAATGGGAAACCAGTATGACTAAAGAATATAACTCAGTGGTTAAGAAGGACACATGGTATCTAGTATCCTACTCTAATGATTAAAACGTTGTAAAAAATTTGTGGGTCTATAACACCAAGTGTTCATCATATGGAGTTTCTGAGAGACATAAGGCTTGACCTCTGGTATAACAATTTACCTAAAAATAAGGAATCAACTAAAAAATTTCCTTTTCCCTAGAGACAAAGATGAATTATGTATGTATGTACTATCACCCATAGTTAGTTTTTGATGGTAAGTATATTAGGTGGACATAAAAATGGAACATCTATATAGAGAAAGCCTCCATATTTTTAGAAGATGGAACACTATTCTCTAGTTTGAAGAAATATTCATGTATTCTACAATCAAGACCTTGTATAGGTATGAAATTATTAAGTAATTTCTTATTTTTAGTAGTTTCATCAATGTGAATATGACCACATTATAAATGTAAAGTATGAGAATGATGCAATTTTATTTATTTTACTCTATGTGAATGATTTTATTATCACTAGTATTTTTTAGGATATTATCTTTAATGGAATATAGAAATTCAAACATATATTTGAAATGACCAAGCTAAGTCTATCGTATTTATTTTTAGGTGTACAAGTTCTACAAATTGACGATGGAATATTCATTTATTAACCCAAATATACACTTTATTTAAAAAAAAACTAAGTTTAGATGACTATAAACCTTGCAAACTTCATTTTAGTTAAGAGTTAACCTAACTAAATAGTGTGAATTTATAAAAGTGCGGTGATTGTTTATTGGAAAATTATTAAGGGTTTCAATTATTTTACTCATAATCAACTTGATATTTTAGTTGTTATTAGTCTAATATGTAGATTTAGTGATGTAGAAGCATTAAAGCTTCCAAGTCATTAAGATTTTTGGAGATAAAGCTTTCGACCAGGTCTTAACATGGAAAAGGAATTTTATTTCCTTATTGTAAATAATTTTTCTTTCTTTATTTCTTAATGGACTATAGATAGAGATAATATTTAGTAGATAATATTTTTAAGAAGAAGATATGGCTTTTAAGGCATGAAAAATTTAGGAAATAAATCTTGAGAGGTTGTAGGAGGAAAAAAATCTTGGTAGCAATTAACAAGTTATTAAGGTAAGAAAAAGGTATAAAAATCTTAGAAACTATTGGGGTGATTTTAGGATTTAGAAAATCTATGGATAGGCAAGTTTTTGTCAATAAGGAAAAAACAAGTCTACCTTAAAAAGAATGAGTTATTTGTGGATTGATTTATGGATCTAGGAAAATTGATTTTGTTTGCATATGTTATTATAAATATTGTAAGCCCAAGGGGGAAACTAATGGCCAAATGAATGTGAAATCAGGCCATAGAGAGTGAATATAGAAAATGAATGTCTCTCAGCATATGTATGTACTAAGCTAGTTTAATGAATGAGAGTTAATGCATAATTCCAAATTTAAGATTTCTATGTGAAGTTTGATGTGATTATTTGATTTCAAAGAAAGCATGTATTTATTTTGTGATTAACATATCAATCCAATCTAGTAAAATTTGGATCATTGAATTAACAAAAAATTCTGGATTATTAATTTTGTGAATATGAGAAAATATATCATTTTTTGTTATTCTTAAGATTACAAATTTGTGGAAGTGAACATATTAGGAAAATTCAATTTTTCTACATCAAGTGGTATTAGATCTGGTGAAGCTCTTTGGAAGTGGAATTGAAAAGATAAATTTGTGTTGATGTACAGGTCTATGTTTATGTTATATGTGGTAAATTCTTTTAGATGATTGCAAAATCAAAGCTGAGATTTTGATTCTTGGCTCTTGATGTTTGAAGATGAATATTTGAGTATTTGTATCTAAAGTCTGGTAAAGTGTTTTGCAAATTATAGCAGCATAGAAGGCGAATTATGGCAAGAATTCTGACAGCTCATATAGTTGTGATGGAAAGAGGAAGTGTGATTCCATAAAACTAGAAGATAAAGGTGTGCTCAAAGGGTTCCAGAGGAGGGAACCAGGAATGCCAAAAGACAATGTAGAAGTGGGAAGTTGGTTGAGGCGTGTGTAATAGGAAGGAGACCTGTTACTATAATGGTTATTTTCAATTCATAGTAGGCAACGAAAATCTCACAATGGAAGAGGAGCATAGGAAGATGACTATGGGAAGTCATTTGAAGAATTCAGAGGGACGCCATAGATATGACAGAGTAGTTGGCATAAGGAAAATTAGTGATGAAGAATACAAGAGGGAACTCATTGAGATAAAATCATGGTTGAATGTTCTTATAGAGTTTCTATAAAAAAATGAGGGGAACGAGAGTTGTGGGTGGAACCTAGGGAAAAGGATTAAGTGGCTTGTTGAAAGATTATGGCCCAAGTAATAGAGACAAAAATTTAGGCATAGGTTGAAGGAAGAGCTCAGAGCTACTGAGTGTGAGGAGGAATTTCACAAAGGTGAAATTGAGCAAGGATAAATGCATGGATAAGGTAGAAATGTTGGGGGAGATCTTATGTTTGAGACATCAAATGAGGCTCAAAAGCCTTATGTTTTTCCTGATGGTTTGCTTATGGTTGTAGGTATTATTGATGATGAACAACCCTTTGAAGCTCTCATGAAGAAAGATGAAGATAGAGGAGAACAAAGTTCAAATTTTATTATGAGTAGAGAGGAGGAACAATACTTGAATGGGATGCTCGTAAGGAATGGTGAGCCAAAGGAAGAGACAACTGATGCAAAAGTGTTTATCAATTTTCAAACTGATGCAAGTGTAATAGAAACCGAGGGTGAACAACTTGCAAAAGTTGTGGTGAATGAGCACACAACAAATTCAAAGGAGGAATAGTTTCTAGCAGCATGGGGACAGAGCTCTATCAACAGATTGCAGTGAGGTAACGAGTTCAAAGAGAAACTTTACAAGCATGGAATGATGTTGAAAGTATGCTTGGATGGTTTTATATTTTGTTTCTTTTCATGGCTGGCAAATTTTCACTTGAAATACTGAGCAACAATGTGGTGAAAACAATTGATTTTTTGCAAGGAAGGCAAAAGTAGAATTATAGTGTAATTCAAGATGTACCAACAATAATAGAAAAACATGACAAAGTCATTGTCAACAAAAAAGTTGTGTATGGGATCTTGGAGGACGTTGAAAACAACAACTCATGGTCAGGAGACTAATAATATCATGAAAAAATAAATATGAAGTATTTGGAATGTCAAGTACAATATATAAGACAATTAGTAGAACAAAATGTGATATATCTTGTTTGCTACATCAAGGATGATTAGATTGCATCAATCTTTACTAAAGTAATGAATTAGGATAATTTTTTGAGAAGTATGTCAATGCCTTAACTCCTTTATTAGGAAGATCTCCTCAAGTGGGTTGCTAATATAATAACACTTTTGATACTCTAATTCTATTAAATAGATGATGCCAGAATATGATGATATTAGGGAACATGTCAACTCAACACGTGGATTTAGTTGAGTGTTAAATTGATTTTAGTTAATCAATTGATTAGAATATTTGAAGTAGCTAATAAGTTTAGTAAAACATTATTTAAAGAACCATGTTATCTAAATAACTAACTAATGTAGCCTTGATAAAGTTGGAAGGACCACCATAAGGATATGATCACATAATTGCTTCAATGGATTTTGTGGGATAGTCTAACCAATTGTCACCACCATGGGTTATTATCTTTGGCCCAATAAATAAGATATCATATAAATTTAGTATATTATCAATTAAAATCGATGAGATCATTGGTGATCATATATCATGAACAAAAGACTGAAATATTTTTTTATGTTACATCTATGGGTTCAATAGTGACTATCAGTGTTTAATTGGTCTATTTAAACACAATTTGTCCATTATCAAGCAATATTATTATCATGTATCATCAAATTTTGTCTTTTTTTCAACACATATCTAAAAAACATATTATTTTATATCTAATGATCTAAATATATAATCTTGCAAGGGTCTATATGTAAATATAGGAGTTTCACCTAGATCCTAATAAAAGAAATTCTCTATTTCATCTAAGAGAAAAAAGGATTCCATTCTCATAATGAGGGCATAAACATGTCTTAGTAATGTGAATATTTTCCAAAGAAATTATTTTCCCTTGTGGATTTGAGGATAAAATCTATCCACCCCTTTTCTGCAGTATGGAAAGTGGGTGCATAGCCTAGTTATTGTCACTAAACCTTGACAATCCTTAGAGGTATACACTTTTTTATAATTTTCTTGACAAGGATTTCCTTAATAGGATCCATTATTGATATAAGGAAACTTGATGAGTCTCTTGATCCTCTCCCAAAACTAGCTCCATTTTATTATTCTAGAAATTGAAATAACTTTTCTTTTTCTTATTTATTTAAGAATCCACCTCCCTCATTTTCCCTTCTACCCTTGAAAAATCCTATTCTTCGAGTGGTAAGGTATAGTTATTATATCTATCTAGGCCTTAAACTATAAATTCATTATGAAAACCACTTGTAGGTTAAGAATAATGAGTAGATATGAGCGACTAGCCATATCAACCATTCACTTTTGAGTTGCTTATATATTTAGACATAAAGCCTTCCATGTTCACATAATCATGTTTCTTTTCTAGATCATGGGTACCTCACCATGTAAAAAAATTGAGGCTTTGAGTGTTTTCATATGATCTTCCTCAATGGAAGCGCTATATGACTCCAAAGCAACATTTGGAGAGTGTTATCTAATAATGGGTCCATAATTTTGATGTGATGGTAGCTCAAATCTAAAAATTTTCGAGATAATTGGAAAAGGTGATTTCTAATCCTATTATGGTACATAATTTCATGAAAATATCACCTGATATGAAAGTAATATATATTATCTATTGAGACATAAATTCCATCAATTTCTTTGATTATCTTCTCTACTACTCCTTACACAAATCAATGATATCCTTCCTGCAATCCTAAAGTTTCCTTAGGGTACAAATTCTAAGGATTGGTCCGAGGCACACCCTTAAGCCATATTTCCTTAATAAAGCCTAACTCTAATCCATTATATAGAGATAACACCCCTGTTTGATTCCAAACATTGTCCCATCTTATACACATGAAACAATGGGATAATGGAAACATTTATCTAGTACCAATATAATATCAAAAGAACATTATTCATAGGGAAATAAATTGCTAATTAATTGGATGTCGAGTTGTACTATTTTCAACACTTCATTTAGATCTAATCATATGACTAGTGACAACCCTTTCAAAACATATCTCCCTCTTAAGAAAATGAAACTAGAAGTATTTATAACGATCAATGGAATTTCCAACACTACCAACATCAGATGAACCTCCTCCTCTAACCACTGGCCCACATGTTCTTGCAATAGCCTTGCCATATCTTCCATGGGTGGAAGCAAATATTTTCATTTTGGCCACACTTTAATAACCCACTTGAGGAAAACCTTCAAGTTCCCAATTTTTTTTTTGAATTATAGGAATATTATGATCATATTTCCAAATACTCATTACTTGATACTCTAACACCTTGATCCTTTATTCTTCTTCAGGAAGCCTTGCTTAATCCTTACGCTTCATACCACTCTTCATCATAAACACATATTCGTATTATATACTATTGATTTACATTGAAGTCTATCCAAATATTTTTCACTAGTAATATTTACATGAACAACAACTTTTAATTCAGTAATAGATTAAATATTTTTTTATCAACTACTACACATTTTAGATAGAAATATAGCATAAACAATAAACATACAACTTATTTATTTGAAACGATAAATGCATTTTGATACATGTGGAAATCAATGAGCACCCACCTCTTCCATTGAATCCACATGATTCTTCCTCTAAGTAGTTAGTTTTATATTTACAACTTTTTTGATCTTAAACTTTTGGTGTTATTTTGAGGTCTTAAATGATGTTTTTTTGTCCATTAAAGGTCCTTGGGTTTTCACAAGCCATCCTATGCCTAGCAAAAAATATAATTTTATTTGTACATTATGAAAGATCTACTGTGGGCCCCAAGAAGAGATCATATGAAAAAGTTACACCACACAGAAGTTGATGTATTAGCTAACCACTTCAAGGTGTATTGTTCTTTTGTTGTTTTTCTCATAGAAGTTTGGCTTTTTGCCTCTCAAGGTCAATACATTATCTTAAAAAACCTTTATTAGCATCATCTAATGACATCTGGTGAGTATGTGTAGTCGATGCCCCTCTCTTTAAAAATATACTATCACCATTCTATTGCTCTATATGTTATAATCTTTTACTATTTCTTTTATTAATAAAATTTCAATTTCACTATATTACTATACATTAGCAATATTTATATTTATATTCTTATTTTTATTTTTCATTTCATTCTTTACAAAATTTAGATCATATAAATACTAGTAAAATACACTTATAATCCAACTAAAATATTCACTTTATCATAAAATTTCAAATACCCATTAGTTACAAATAAAATAAAATAAAATTACTATTAACAGGATATTCCGCTATTTTTTAAAATTCCATACTAAATTCTTTACATTTGAAAATACTTCTAAAGTATGAGTCACCACTTTCTGCAGAAAAAACAAACAAAAAAATCAAATCATTACAGCGTATTTAAGGTATTTAAGCTCGTAATTCAACCCATCAATTTACCATATGATGGTAGAAAATAGAAGCAAGTACAAGTTACGAATGCTTGTTCATATCATGAACTAAAGAATATACGAACTAAATCTTTATTCTTGCACCTACATTCTATCAAGTGAATTTTTTTGTATTGGTAAATTAAAAAGAATTTTGAAAGAAATTAAAATTAGATATTTGTAATGGTATTATATAGTGATAGAAAATTTTGTAAGAAGGAATATTACGGCATTACTAAATGAGTGCAAACATGTTAATTTAATTAAAAAGTAATAAAATTAATTAATTTAATTCAATTTATTATAATATATATAGGAGATACAAATAACCCTTTTAATTATTAGACAATTATGATCAGCTCTCTCTTACCCAAGTTATATGGTAGTGTTTTGGAAAAGAAGTTAAGCATATGGCTTGAAAGTGAAGGTAAGTGGACTAAAGGCCAAGTAGGTTTCAGAAGGCATCACTCAACAACAGACCACCTCCTTACACTTAGGATCATTGCGGAGGAATGTTGTAATGGTAAATCCAATTTATTTTGTTGCTTTGTGGACTTTAGAAAGGCTTTTGATATGGTTCCTAGATACAACCTTTGGAATAGATTAGAAGAGCTAAAGGTTCCTCTCGAGTTGAGAGCTGCCACTATAAGGTGATATGAGAATGTAATTGCCAAGCTAAAGAGCAATGAGGGGTGGTCGAAAGATATTAAGTGTAACATCAAAGGTAAACAAGGTTGCCCCCTCTCCCCTACCCTATTTGGCATTTACATCGATAAGCTCGAAGGCTATTTAGAGGAAGTAGGATGTGATGGCACGATCTTAGCTGGGATAGTCATCATCCTTCTTCTCTATGTTGATGATATTGTTCTTTTGGCAAGGTGCCCGTCTAATCTTGATAAGCAACTCAGGCTTCTTAAGGATTTCTGCTCTACCATGGATATGACAGTTAACACTGACAAAACAGAAGTTTGATTATCAATTCTAAGAAGGACACTTACGCTAATTTTATGTATGACAATAATAACTTGGAGGAAGTGTATTCTTACAAGTACCTAGGAATTGATATTCATCACAAGCTCAACTGGAACCATAGCATTGAGAAAAGGATTAATGTGGGGTGGAAAGCTTATTTTGGTCTTGAAAATAATTGTAAAACAACAAACCTCGTAATGTGGGATAAAAAGAAGTTCCTCTTTGAAACTTTAGTTACTCCTGTTATCTTACATGGCTGTGAGGTTTGGGGTTGCAACATCTCTAGAGAATCATGGAGAAAGATTGAGCAAATCCAAAAGTGTTTTATAACTTATAACCTGAAAATTAAAAGTAATACACCCTATCCTATTGTCCTTATAGAAGCAAGTATTTCCGCTATTGAGAGCCTAGCTATGATTAGGTTTTTGTTGTACAAGCACAAACTCAATAACATAGACGATCATAGACTTCCTAAGCTACCTTTAAATTCCAGCCAAAACCACCTAAGGCTAAATCGAGGGTGGCATAAAGACACAAGGGCCTGGTTAAACTATTGGCAGATCAACGAGAATGATGCATTGCAAAACATAAATAACATTAAAGATATTGTTACTTCTAAGTTCAAATAAAAAATGTAGTGTGAGAAGGATTTAGAGGCTAAAAGAAAATTAAGTTATTATAAGGAGGTCATCAACCCCACCCTAAAAGATGAAAAGTATCTCTCTATTTTAACTAGCTCAAAGAAGAAAATTAATATAGCAAAGATTAGAACGAATTCTCATGAGCTCCATAGTGAAACAGGTCATTGGGCAGTTCCTAAAACGCCATGGATGGAAAGGATCTGCCATATATGTGAGAATATGAACATCAAGGATGAAAACCACTTCCTCTTACAGTGCCCCGCGTAGAACCACATTAGATCTCAGTTTCACAATCTTTGTTACAACACTGACCTTCCTAGCCTTTTACAATGTCAAAATTATAGTGAGCTTGGGAGGCTTTTCTCCATGCTTATTGAGCATAGGAATAAAATCTTAAATCAAAATTAATTGGTTTCTTTAGGTCCGATAGACCAATGTTTGGTCTCGGTGGATGTTAACCATCATCATATATAT
>APFE031503971.1:2303-19524 GCA_000404065.3 Pinus taeda | reverse complement strand
ATGTACCATATTAAGAAAATTTAGTGAAATGAATATTCGTATGGTACCACTTGGATCTAATATTCCTATGGCACCACCTGGATTAAGAATCTACCTTTATTGAAAACTAGAAACTTCTTCTCTAAAGGCAAATGAAATTAGGCCAAACAACTCCTTCCTTGTACCAAAATCTAATGATGACTTTCACACCTAAGAAACATTAAAGCAAAGAGCTTTAAACCCTTCCACAGGAAAATATCATGGTTGCCATTGAGCCATTGAAAAGACCAAAATTTAAAAAGTTGATTTTACATTCGACCCGCACATGCTGTCACAAAATCATTCTCCCTTTGACTTTCAATTGCTTCAACCGAGAAGTGCTTTTTTAAAGAGAGTCGAGGACATCTTCTATATTAATCACAAGCTTAATCAATAAATATCTGAAGGTAGAATTATGATATAAGAAGATGAAAAATATTTATCTACTTTGTCTTATAGTAAAAATAGCGTTTTCCAATTATTTTATGTTGACTACTTGCTCAACATTATGGACCGTAGAAAATTCATATCTAATATTTTAATGGCGATTTCTCACACAATGATGCGAAAAGATCATGGAAGATGGAATGTCTCCCTACATTCTCCCATCTTCTCAGTTTTTTAATTATAATGCGCATCATCATTTGATTGATTTAGGCGCATTGTCGAACTTACCCGTGTGTTAAAAATAAAATCATGAAGTCATGCATATTTTTTTAGTAAAATATCTGGAAGCAAAAGTCATGGGTTACTTTAAAATAAATATATTGTTATTGTTATTCATAATGATAATGATATTATTTTAAAAGTTTATAGTTAGTTATAAGATTAGATGAGTTTAAAAAATATAATTAACTAGTATGTATTTAATTAATTTCAAATTTATTAATTTTGAGAGGTATTAAATTTTATATAAATAAAAACATTTTTTAATGTAAAATTGAGAAAAAGTTTGTACCTCGAAAATTATATCTTCTCTCAATTTTAGTAGATCTTTCTTCTAATAATTATTTATATTATATAATTTCCACATCTCTACATATAAAGTATTGTCATTTTTAATTTATTAATATTTTGGTTTAATTTGTGAATAATTCACCAAATATTTTTAATTAATTGAAGATCTAACATTTAGATATGTTTCAAAAGCAATTATAACCATTTTTATTTTATATTTAATTAGATTTTTTTATAAAATTATATTAAAATCAAATACTAATAAAATATTTTCACTGTAAAATGAGTTATGGTTTTTGGGCATGTGGCATCGATAAGCCATGGTATTGGCCCATGGTATTGTAACAAATCCTATTTACAAGTTAATAATATCCATGGTAAAGTGTGAGTGAATATCCATAATTAAGAATATTCTTATATTGTATGTTATTGTAAATATAAAGTTTTTATGTTCTTATTAATTAATTTAAATATGGTTTTAGAATCATTGTTTTAATTTAAATGGTAAAAAATATCTCAATCTCAAAAACATAATGTCATGAATGCATAAGTCTTATGACATAATTACTATCCCTATGTTATATATTTTAATGTGATATGTATATTGTGATTTTATTTTAACTAAGAAAAAATGTTTGTAATTTATTAATAAAACAAGATTACAACATAAAAAATCAAATTTTATTATTTTAAACTTTTTATTATTAATGGACACTATAGCTTCTCCCCCATATTGGGTTCTATATTACTTTTAAGTTTTTATTATTTTTTAATTGAGGTGACATCTAAATTTTTACAAGCATTTACACCTCTACATCATCACACTTGCATGCACTTCTAGGCATAATTAATTTTGCTTGAATGGTTATCGTAAAGATGTATGCATTTTTTTTTTTTAATTTGATGTTTTTAAATGCGTTGAAAAGTACTCTATAGCAAGTGTAAACTAGCCTAGATAATTTTTTTTAAATTTATATAATATATATAATATATATATATATATAATATAATATATATATATATATAATATAATGTTAATTCAACTAGTCAACTAACATTACGCTACATAAGGCCATACATTACAACATCACTTCAACATTGGGTTGTAGAGTGCCTCTTAGCTAATGAGTGTAAATGTTGTCTATTTTCAAATTATATGTTGTAGTGGTTGTAAAATGACATGATAAACAAATAATAATAATAATAATAATAATAATAATAATAATAATAATAATGTGTACTCAATTTTAAAATAGTAGATGGTAAAGTAACTAGATCCATTTATACTCCTAGTCTATCAAACACTTTAGATATCCCAAGATGCAAGACTTATTTTTAAAGAAAAACTTGAGAAAATGTTTGCAATTCTAGATATTTGATCCCTCTCAATAGTTGATAAATCTAGAGTTTAAATGAATCTAACACACACACATACAATATTTTATCCAGTAGAACCAAAAATTTAAATAACATAACATAATAGGACATTACAACATTTTTTCCATATGAAGAGCCCCTTTCTAAGCAATAAAAATAATTAATGGGTCCAACTCAATTTATCATATTATAATTTTGATTTTATTAAAAAAAAGTAAAAGCTATCTTTTTAATAAAAATCATAATATACCTTTCACATTAAAATAGTTTAAACAATAATTATTCCACATTTATAATTATGAGATTCAAAGTGTAATAATTAATAAATATATAAAACTTATCAATTAAAAGATAACATATCAATTAGAAATAAATAAAAAGCTTATACATAAAGATCTATGTGAAATATATATAAATATAAATTATAGCTAAAATTAAAATGTACTTTGCAATATAATAATGAATTCATATTAATTAATAACATATAAAAAACTGAACATTATAAAATTGTAGAACTATTGATGGAGTAAGTAAGTATATATATAATATATATATAATATATATTAATCCTTATTTGTTAAGGAATGAAATGGAACAAATTCTTTTACATGCAATTTTCTTCAAATTTTGGTATGCAAAAAAACATTTACATCTTCAAAAGGTTTAATCTCTCTAGACATTTGATAATTTTAAAATTAAAATGAATTTCTATTGATATTAATTCCATTCCTCTAAACATTTGGTAAATTTAGAATTAAAATCAATCTATATTGACATTAATTCCATTTTACATGAAAAAAATGTAAAATATAACACTACATCCACTACTAAATATAAAACGATTAATTTTCCTATTAATATAATTTATATTGAAATTTTGGTTCAATCTTCAAAAGTAAAATTTGTATTGAACTTTTGGTTCAATCTTCAATAGTAAAATTTGTATTGAACTTTTGCTTGCATCTTCAATCCTAGATCACATTGTAAAGTAGAGAGCTTGAAATGATAATCAATAGATCATAAATTTTTTAGCCAATGAGGACGTGCTTGAATTAGATGTCATAATTCATGATAATGAACATGTGGAAACCTTTAATGGTTGTAAAGACATAATGCTTAATATAAAGAGCAATAAGATTGGGAATAATGTGGTTATGTTGGAGAATATGGCCAACATATTATATTGTTTTAAGACAAATTCACATCTTAAAACAAGTAGGGTTGCATGGAAACATGTGAGTGCAAGGAATATGTTCACATAAGGGAAGCATACAAGCATATATTTAGTTTAAGCTGGCTAAACAAAAAAAAAGTAGAAATTATATGTGGTTCCTCACAACTTGGGTGTCACCTCAACAATAAGAACAAATAGAGTAAACAAAACAAAAATATTAGAAATTTAACTCTTCTTGTATGACATACATGCTGACTGGATTCAAATTATAATAATTTTTAGTATTCAATGATTGTAGAATAAAGTAAAGAAGGCAAATCTACTTACTATTTGGATCTCCAATCTTAGTCACAATGTCTACGGATACATGACCAGAATCTGAAGGGGGTGCTGAAACTCAATCAACTTCTGAGATTAGATAAGGTCATGGCTTCTTTTGGGTGTCTCTATTTTAGAGACCACGATAAAGAAGAAGTTTCTGCCATTGGAGAAGTAGTTTGAGCTGCAGTCAATGGGATTCTGCCTTTTTAGGAAACAATAGAAAATACTTAGATGAAAAGTTGTGAAAAAAATTAACCTTCAGACCTGATTGAAGGATATGGTTCGAATAGAAGTTGTCCATGACAATGAAAAGTTGTGCAAACCATTTGCAAAGTTTCTAAAAAAATGTATCCTGTTAAATTTTAACTGATCATAGACATTAGAAATATAAATTGCATGCATTTTGAGTGGAATATTTCAAAACAAGTTAAATAACCTAATCATTTTCAAAGTTTCTCTAACAAGTTAGGAAAAAAAATCCAAAAATGACATCTTCCGGAAAATACACTCAATTAGCCCTTTTTATTGCTTCAGCCCTGCATTAATCATAGCAATTTAGTAGGACACTTAAACAATAGATAATGTAATGAGTATAAGAAACAACCTCATTTTAATGACAAGAGAAACTTACATGTCCCCTCCTTCACAATAACCTAAAGAAATGCATGCATATCATCCTTGCTAAGAAACAATTGAAGACACTTAATAAACTTCACATTACGGTTGAGAAATGTACTAGATTTACATACAAATAAATATAAGGCACATGCAATAAAAAATTTCAGGAGGATTGGTGCCATAGGATATGTTCATTTGGAAGTGACAACGTAGAGAGGTTTAACTATACAAATACTTTAGCTTGCATAATTAAGAAATGTGCTATTACTAAATGAGAGGGCATATCTCTTAATTCAAGGACACCATATTTTCTTGAAACATATTACTTTTTTCTAGCATATACTTTATGGTAGGAAAACAGTAAAAATAAAAAGCATGCATGTTCAATAGGATGAATTCTTTCAAAATACCATTTCATTCTTGTTAAAGGTAGACCAACCCTATAGTATCAAACTTGTACTAAACTACATCAGTTGGAATCCACATCCAATTAAGAAGCACCAATTATATCTTTGAGGAAGCATAGTGGAATTAAATGGAAAATGATATTAATCTAACATGTTAGCTTCAAATATCTTTGATTGAAAAAGGATAACAATAACATACCTTCTCTACCCATGACTCCTTATATTCCACAATGTAGGGATGGCTTACCTTCGAGATAAGGGCCATCTGGAAAATATGTACTTTCATGATAAGGGCCATATGGAAAAGATGTACTTTCACGATAAGGGCCATCTAGAAAACCAACCATGCAGAACATAAATCATAAACATTTAAGTGGAAATTTTAGTGGAAATTTTGAAAAATAAATCACAAACATTGGAAAACATGAAGGGATTGCAAAGGCATGTTTATTCTATCACACTCAAAAATGAAATTTCAAATTCCAGATTGCTGAGATCAAATTTGTACTTAAAAGAAAAGGTTTGGATATTAAATAAGCAGCTAAATCTCTTTAAAATCTTCATAACAGACTATACATGAAATGATAACGGTTTTGCGATATAGTTTATGGTATTAAAACAGTAAAAAGAAAAGCATGCATGTTCAACAAGATTAATTTTTTCAAAATACCATTTCATTCTTGTTAAAGGTAGACTAGCCCTATAACATCAAACCAATACTAAACTAAATCAATTGAAATCCACTTCCAATTAAGAAACACTAATTATATATTCTGGAAAGCACAATGGAACCAACTGGAAAATGAGGTTAATATCTAACATGGTAGCTTCGAATATATTTTATTGAAAAAGGAGAACAATAACATACCTTCTCTACCCATGAATACTATATTCCATAATGTAGGGATGATGTACTTTTGAGATAAGGGCCATGTAGAAAACCAACCATGTAGAACACAAATCAAAAACATTTAAGAGGAAATTTTAGTGGAAATTTTGAACAATAAATCACTAACATTGGAAAACATGAAGGGATTGTAAAGTCATGTTTATGCTATCACACACAAAATGAAATTTCAAATTCTAGATTGTTGAGATCAAATTTTTACTTAAAAGAAACAGTTTGGATATTATATAAGAAGCTAAAGCTCTTCGAAATATTCATAATAAACTATATATGAAATGATAACGATCTTCACCCTCAAATTTTTAAAAAATAGTATGTTCAAGCATCGTGTTGATGGAAGATGTAGATTGTAAGTTTAACTCGTAGCTTTGCAATATTCTCCAAGCTTAAAACAACATTCAGACTAAAGTTGTCAGCACACTAGCAAAAGAATGTGATGACAAATTTTGCTACAAACATACAAATATAATAAAATTGTGATAATGAATCTCCTTAATGAATTTTGGTATATTTACAAGTTTAATTTATTGAATAAAATAGAGAATAAATGGAACAAAGTCATGAAAAACATAAATTCCCAACACTAGCTACACCAACAACAATGGTATGCTATAGAAAACCAAAGGGAAAAATCATAAATAGATTAAGATCAACATAGATCCAAGTTACCATTCAATAGGTAAGAAGCCAAAACATAACCTTTATTATTGAAGCTAGGAAGATGAGGGCGCACTATTTCTTTGAAGACTAAGTGATATAATTAAGAGTGTTAATATTCCCAACCCAATATCTTGCTATGGGTTCTATTTAATAGCCCTAACCACCGAGAAGAAGAACCCAAATCGAAATACCATAACTAGAATCGGAAAACTGGTACCCTCTCTCCAGGCACAATTTTAAGGATGGGAAATTATCTTAAAGTTTAAAAACATTAGCAAATCTCACAAGTCCTTAAAGATCAAACTATAAAATGTTTATTGATATATTTGTAAGATTATTCAAATTTATAATTATTATATATATATTATCTATATAATGTTGGTGATTTTAAGGTAAAATTATTTTATATTGTAAAATTTTGGCGAAACATTTTTATAAAAGAAGGAAATTGATGAATTGTTTTTGGAAAAATCATGTAAAATTACCCCACCCACGAATACTAGCCCCTAAAATTTCCATGCCCCTCTCCTCAACCTGAATGAAACAACCTCCCTCTCCAGTCCATATCAAAAATACAAAAAGTATGTAGGTTTTAACCTCGTACAAAAATTACCTGCATAGAAATTCTAAAACACAGAAAATAAACAATGTGAGAGCATAACACATAAAACACATATACACAAAGATTTTCCCCTTGATCCAAAAACTGGGATTACCAGCTTGATTTTTCATTATGTTCCTTTCAATGTTACAATACATATTTATACATGCCAAAGCATCCAATACCATGGACCTAAGACCATTGCATTCGGAACCATGAACAAAAAACCATCGCATCCAGAAAACCATGTGCGAAAATCATGCACAAAACCATAGGTATGTCTGCCCAAACTAATATAGGGTCCAAAAAAAATTTCCCGAGGACTTGGCCCCGGCCCCATAGAGGGGGGCTACCTATCCCCTTCAGACCCGTTGTGACCCCCCCGCTACGTAATCGGTGCAAGGAAGGGGGGGCTCCGCTCCAACTCTAACCGCCTAGTTCACTACGTGGGCTAGTCATGGAAAGAATATAACGCTACCCAACATTCTCCCACCTGTTGTTTTCATTCCATAGGGGGGCACAAGAGATATTATGCATTTATCGAACCCTGCAACATCCATTGTTTCTCTACAACAAGAGAACTTCTTAGAGCTCACAAATTTTGTCAATGCATTTGCAGTATTCTTCAAACTCTCCACCTTTACCAGCAACACCTTTTTGTCTTCTAGCATATCCATCACAAAGTGATATTGAACATCAGTGTGCTTTGTCTTTGCATGGTAAGAGGGGTTCTTTAAAAAAAAAAATGCACTTTGGCTGTCACAGTCTATCCTTATAGCTCCCTGTACTAACCCCATACTTGAACACAATCTCTGCAACCAAACTGCTTCCTTGCTTGCATGAGTGGTTGCCATGTATTCTGCCTCTCTCGCTGATAGTGCCACTATAGATTGTTTCTTACTCATCCAACTGACTGCACCTCCAAATAGGTTAAACACATACCCACTTGTAGATTTTCTCTAATGCAGAACTCCAGCCTAGTCTGCATCAACAAAGCCACAAATATCCAACACTCTGTCCAATCCTGGTCTTCCTTGGTATCACAAACCATAATCACTAGTGCCACGCAAATATCTAAAAACCTGCTTCACTGTTGTCCAATGCTTCCTTCTTTATTCTGACATAAACTTGCTCAATACTCCCACTACATGTGTAACATCTACTCTAGTATAGACCATTCCATAAATTAGGCTACCCACTGCACTTGCATATGGAACATGGGACATGTCCTCTTCCTCTTCTTGTGTCTTGGGACACTGTTCAACAAATAACTTCACACCTACAGGAATAGGAACCTTCGCCGGTTTACTATCTTGCATATTAAACCTCTGCAGTATTGTCTCAACATACTTCCCTTGGTTTAACCATAGCTTCCTCTTTGTCTGATGTCTTTTATTTTCCATTCCCAAAATATAGTTTACAACACCAAGATATTTCATGTCTAATTTGGAGGACAATTGGGTCTTGAAATCCTAGATAATTTCTTTGTGATTTCCAGCTAGCAACATATCATCCACATACAAGACCAGATAAATAACACGGTCACCAATTAATTTAAAATACACACAGTGATCTATTTTTCTTCTGGTGAAGCCAAGTCCCTCTATAAATGTATAAAATTTATGATACCACATCCTTTGTGATTGTTTTAACCCATATAGAGACTTGTTTAACTTGCATACTAGTTCTTTCTTACCATTCACCACAAAGCCTTCAGGTTGCTTTATGTAGATCTCCTCTTCTAGATCCCTGTGAAGAAATGTTGTCTTCACATCCATCTATTCTATCTCAAAATCAAAAGTAGTAGCAACAGATAAAAGTAATCTAATAAAATCTATCTTGGCAATAGGAGAAAAAATATCACCAAAATCAATTCCTGGAACTTGGAAATAACCATTTTCTTCCAACCGAGATTCATCTACATTTGTCTTCTTCTTGAACACCCATTTGCTGCCAATGGGTTTCCTCCAGATGGAAACTCCACCAGGTCCCAAGCCTCATTTTTGTGCAAAGATGTCATTTCATCAACCATGGCCTCTTTCCAGAGTTTTCCATCCTCTGAATCTACTGCTTCCTTCACAGTTCTGGGATCATTGTCAGTAATAGATAAAGAAAAATTTCAATAGAAAGCAGATGGACTATACCTTCCTCGTTGCCTTCTTTCTCGAACTAATCTTCTCACACCTGAACTTTGTGTCTCTTCATCTTCTGATTTCTCCTCAGCTATATAGTCTGATTCTTCCTCCATAAGCTCAAACTCTATCTTCCCAAGTTCCTTTGATTGGGCTTAATGATTAATAGCATCTTTTACCTCTCTGAACACCACATCTCCACTGTGCACAACCTTCCTTGTTACTGGGTTCTAAATATTATAACCATTTAAACCATCCTTATACCCAATAAAGATGGACTTTTCAAATTTACTATCCAACTTGGTTCTTTTCTCCTTTGGAACATGTACATATGCATCACATCTAAATACCCTCAAATGTGAAAGAGAGGGTTTCTTACTAGTCCATACCTCTTGTCAAGTCTTATCCTCCAACGATTATAAAGGTGATATGTTGACCTGGTAGCATGCTGTCTACACCACCTCTGCCTAGAATTCCGGTCCTAACCCAGCACCACCGAGCATGCTTCTTTCCCTTTCCATCAACATCTTGTTCATTATTTCTTTAATTCCATTTTACTTAGGTGTGTATGGAGTAGTCTTCTGCTGTGATATACCACACTTCTTACAGAATTCTTCAAGTTCCTTGCTGCAAAATTCTCCACCATTATCTAAACTCAACACCTTTATCTTCTTCTCTGTCTAGTTTTCCACTAGAGCCTTAAATTCTTTAAACCTGTCAAAGACTTCAGATTTCTTCTTAAGGAAATATATGCATGTATTCCATGGGAAGTCATCTATAAATGATACATGGTACATAGCCTTACATAGTGATGGAACCTTCACATGTTCAAACACATCACTGTGCACAAGCTCTAATATCTGTTTTGCCCTCTTACCACTAGAGGGGAAACTCACATGATTTTGCTTCCCATATACACAATTTTCACAAAAATCAAAATTCAGAGATCTATTACTCATACCTTCTACCATGCCTTTACCATGAAGTATTCGAAGGCCCTTCTCTCCAATATGTCCAAACCTTTGATGCCACAACATGGTCTTCTCTCCAGAGACCACTAGATTTTCTGCTCCACTTTCAGGAACCACAGAACTGTTGCACCCATCAACAACAATGCTACCTTGCATCTTGTACAAATTTCCAATCTGAACTCCCCTCATTAATACCAATGCTCCCCGAACCATCCTGCAGGTATTATTCTCGAACATTGTTTTTACACCTACACCATCCAGCTTGATTATAGAAATCATATTTCTAGCCAATGCAGGAATATACAGAACAACTGGAAGTGTTCTAATCCTTCCACCTTGCAACTTCAACTTTACTTTTCTGTGACCAACGATTCTAGCCTTCCTGTCATCCCCCAAGAAGACATCACCACCATCATATTTTTATACTCGCAAAACTACTCTCTATGGGGAGTGAAGTGAAAGGATGCACCTGAGTCAATCAACGATGCCTCATGATCTACATGTGTACTTGAAGAAGCCAAGTACACATCCCCACCTTCATCTGAGGTGGTTTTTACCTCTACAGAAGGAGCATCATCAGATCCCTTTTCTTTGTCAAGAGCTTTAGATTTACAGTCCCTTTTGTAGTGCCCTTCCTTTCCGCATTTCCAGCACACCACCATTATAGGTTTTCCCTGGAGATTTAGATCTCCCACTCGATGTCTTATTTTTGTTTATGTTATGGGACCGTTCTCATACAGACAAGGCACCACCATTTTGTCTCTCCATATTTTTCTGTCTCATCTCCTTCGTTAGCAAGGATGAGACAATGTCATCAAACTACAATGTAGTTTCATTGCTACCTATTGCAATAACAAGACTATCCCATCAATTTGGTAGAGAACACAACAAAATGATGCACTTATCTTCATCTGAAATTTTAATATCAGCAGATAATAACTGACTTACCATAGTATTAAATGTGTTCAGATTCTCTTTCACCGATTCTCCATCTTTCATCCTCAAGTTATACAAATTTTTCTATAGGAACAGTTTATTCACAAGAGACTTAGATTGGTACAAATTCCTTGACTTGTCCCACAAAGCCTTAGTCGTAGCTTCCCCTGATACATTTAGAAATACTAAATCTGAGACGCACAATCATATTGTGCTCTTTGCTTCCAATCCAACTTCTTCCATTCTTCATCAGACACTCCTGTTGGTTTAGAACCCATATCTACCATGATCCACTGATCTTTATCTACCAATAGATCCTCCATATTGAGTTTCCATGACTCAAAACTCTAACCATTAAATTTCTCGATCTCTATCATTTTGCTGCTCGCCATCTTCTTTCACCACCAAAATTGATCCTAAAGATCTCCCACTAAACAGAGTCTACCATAGGCCCGAGCGAAACCCCTCAGCAACAAAGGTGTCCCCTTGAAGCCAAAACAACTTTGATACCAAATGTAAGTTTTAACCCTGTACATAAATTACTTGCATACAAATTCTAAAACACAGAAAATAAACAATACGAGAGCATAACACATAAAGCACATATACATAGAGATTTTCCCCTGGGTCCCAAAGCCAGTATTACCATATTGATTTTTCATTATGTTCCTTTCAATGTTACAATACATATTTGTACATGCTGAACCATCCAATACCATGGACCAAAAACCATCATGTCCAAAAAACCATGTGCGAAAATCATGCACAAAAGCATAGGTTGGTCTGTCTAACCTAATATAGGGTCCAAAAAAAAAATCCTGGGGTGCTGCCCCTGACCTCATAGAGGGGGACTACCTTTCCCCCTCAAACCCCTCGGATAGGGGGGCCTGCTAGTCCCCCTATCACCCCCTCGCTACGCAATCGCTGCAATGAACGGGGGGCTCCACCCCACTTCTAACCCCCTACTTCAGTACATGGGTTGGTCATGGAAAGAATATAACACAACCCAACAAAGTAATCCCAAGTTGGATACCTAGGAACGGAAGTGGGATCAGACCTCTCACGTGCACATCAACCGCCATGAATTTTGTTACCATCCATTACTTGTATCTGATCTTCATAAGAAATGGTGACACATCATGATGATGTTGTTTCCATGAACAACTATCTTATCACCTACATTGGATGGATGTGTCCAAGATTAGCTATCTTAATTTAAGACACGTATTGATATAATGACCTGAAAAAAACAAATAGATTGCATCTTGAAAATTTATGTAGCCTTGTTAACCTATAGAGAACTTCAATACACCTATATATATTAACAGACACATCTTATTAGGAGAGAGAATTACTGGGATGGTACTAGTACCAACAAAGGCATCCTTTATTTGAGAAGTGAGATTCCAAATCACCACTTGGTATCTGGTCATTCCCTTCACCAGACATATTGTTACACACATGTTGCTTCTCTTCCATGATTTTGTTGACCTCAATGTATAGAAGAGGGGTTGGGTTCAATGAACGAATTAGGTCATCACACTAAACACTCAAAGGGAGACATATTTTGCTAGATGATGATCCAAATCTCTTTTATTTCTAGAGAAAGAGAGATCGATCAACTAAGAAAAGTGCATAAGGAATGTTGTAAACATTATCATGCTTCTTCATTGAAGAAATGTAGAGAGTTAAATCAATTAACGATTTTCAAGTTGCAAAAAAAGCCTTCATTTTCCTTGAACAAACATACCACACGATATTAAAAACAAAGAAATAAATCAGATTAAAAACAAAGCAATAAATGCAAAACAATGAGGTAGTAGTGAACCTAGCAGGGAATGAACAACAGAGAAGTAGCATCGTAATCAACTTCCATCATTTTGTAATAATCCTAAAGAAGCAAGCAATTTTTCCATTGACATTGGCCAAGCTATCTAGAGGTGTCAGAGCCCAATGTATAAGCTGTAATAGACTTTGTTACCATGACATTTATTATACTATATCTCCTTCTATTGTCCCATGGCCAAGCTATCCAAAGATGTTAGAGTTGAATGTATAAAATTACTCATTTGGTGATGAGAGCCTATAATCCATCTGAAATCTAATATCTGGCAGAGTACATGGTGACTTAATTGTCATAAGTAACAAGTAAGTAAAGGAAATCTATTAATTTAGTTAAACATGAATTAAAATGTAAAAGTTGGTCCACATTATGACCACCTATCTATCAATTATGATCACCAAAATGCATATATATCACTATTTGACCTCGTGATACCTATTGATTGTTTATGTGAAAAATATGAAGTAGATTTGGAAGAGCATATGGAGAGGTCATTTGGACAATTGCAGGAACAATATAGGAGAGGAAAAAGGCCAAGGTCGTTTGAACAATTCTGGAACGACATGTGAGGGAAGAAATAAGTGGTTATATTGGTTCTCCACTCTCGTGCCTAATTCAAATTTTCATCCCTCATTGGCCATTATCTATTTGCTAAAAAAATTGAGATCCCTCAAGTAATTTTCTCTTAGTTACAAATATTTCTACTCATGTGTGATTCGTTTGGGTGGCAGAGTTTGGGCATATCATTTCTTCTAAGGGTCCGGGTGTAAGGGAAAGGCATAAGTTATAGGGATTTTGGAAAGGGCATAAGGGACATGATTTACCATAAATACCAAATACCCAGAAGACCAGAGCGTTATGTTATTACCATATTTACAATACAAAATCTGCAGCCCCAAAATCGTCTAAATAATGCAGGTGTACCTCACCCTCGACTGCCTTCTCGTTTGCTATATTTCATAATTAGACTCAATAGAAATGTCAAAGAGAGATCAATAAAGAACAACTCATTGGTTTTCCCACTTATGGGTTGTAGATTTTGTGACTGATGTTGTAGCTGAGGCTGAAATTGAGAATGTGAATGTGGTTTGATGCTTCTTTTATTCTTCTCTGCAGAACTATCAAGACCATTGCAATCCTTCCACATACGGCTAACACTCTGGAAGCTCTGTTGCTACCATTATTTTTGTATGCTTTTGCTTCTCCTTTGATGTGACTCGAACCTGCGACTCATTTGTCAAGATGGTGTGCTTATCTTCTTCCTCACCTCTTCAGCTTAATTTCCCAGTCAATTCTTGGAAACCCCTGGATTTTAACATGGTCCACTATTTCTTTGCCCTCTCTACTATAGCAGGAGGGGGCCAAAATTGGAAGTCCACCAAAAAGGCCTCACACAATTCTTCTTACATAAATAATTCAATCTGAAGATCTTCTAGCAAACAAATAGGGGGCCAACTTTGAGATTACCTGAATATACTGATTGTTATTACAAGATAACGAGCCCGAGAAAGCTTGGTTGGGCTTGGATACTAATGTACTTGTTACCTCGATGGGATTGGCTACTCTACTAAGTTGGGCTTGATACACTCTACCAGCCAGTCACCTGCTACACTCTAGCTACTAGTCACCACAGGGCAACCCACATAGATAGCTCTGCAAATCATGGTACTTGACCAATTGTTGATGAAATAATTAGTTCACCTAATACACACTGCGTGCCAGTGACCATAGGGAAACCCACATAGATAGCTCTTCGATAGAAGATGAACTGTTGGCTCTGGAAATCATTGTACTAGATCAAGTGCCAATGAAAAAAATAGTGAAAAGAGGCTTCAAGAACCGTGGTTGTAGTTTTAGTACATGTTTCAGTTCAAGATGTAGTTTCAGTTCAAGATTTCGATCTAGTGTAAGTTCCAGTTTCAGTTCAAGATTTAGATCGAGTGTAAGTTCCAGGTGATGAAGAACTAGTGAATACACCAACATGCATAGTAATGGGAGCATTAGGTATTAGGTATGTCTAGCTCAGTGCCACTAGGTATCATGTATGTCCATCGGCCCACCGCCACTTTCCTACCCAGGCCATGGCACACCACATCAACATGCATTGCATTTACAGATGGCTGAAATAGCCTATTGAAGTTTTCTCACTTAGCGATAATGTCTCCCAAGAAAGTATTAGAATTTAATGTCTTGAACTAATGATAAAATTAGTTTAGCTATCTTAAAATGATAAATGAAACAAAGAAAACATATTAATATAATATATGTTTATAGCAAGTTATAACCTCTCGGCCTTGGCAAGAGGCCAAATAAGATCACAAAACATGAAAATACACTATGATATTTAAAAGTTTCGTTAAAATTTCATCATTCGTGATATTAACGAGCTTTAACTCGTGAAAAGTATTGTTAAAAGAACATTTTCGATTAATATAGTCCTTGTCATGCACGCGAAAGGGACTAATAAGGATATCGTTATTACTATATGATTTTATTAAAATTGATACTGAAAAGGTCTTGAAAAATTTTCATCTCAATTTTTATGTATTAATGCTAAGAGTTAATTGTAATTATTTTTCTTGGATGTGAAAAGAATTAATGGTTTATGATCATGAACCATGGGACAACCTTCAAGTTTGATATAAGGATTTAAAAAAAAAAAACATTTTCAAATCTTTACTCTTCTCTTGTAACGTTAATCCAAAAGGAGTCTGAAAAAATTATCAATGCAGAAAATCATATTTCCTATGTACCATTCTTTTTGGATTATGAATGTAGTATCTCATTTTGTTTGGCTACCTTTTCATTTTAATCAAGATGATAATATAATTTATCTATGCTTAGTCATAAATGGATAAATGTTTGGTGAACCCCAAAATGTTAAACTTATATTTATATCTATATCTAACATAATCATTTGATCTCATAATTGAATATGAAATCAGGTATAAGAATTATTGCTTTAGTAATGACATGGATATTTAATTATGATTCTTTAATGGTATGGACACATTAATATTATAAACATTCTATTCTGTAACTAATAATAAAATGCCAAAAATTGACTAAGGCATTGGCACCTACATGGACCATGATACCATAAGTGGATAATAGTGAGGGGAAGAATAAGGGATTCAATATGCTTAAGGATCCCTAGTTAGGTTTTCTAAATCATGTTGTTCCCAAAGTAAAATTATGAAAATTATCGTACACCATCCTCATTGAATTAGCAATCCAATCATTGAATCCAGTAGGTTGAAGGACCACATTCCACAATTATGTGAGAAGTAAGTTTTATGGAGAAATATATACTACAAACAAGTGAGCATTCCCTCATATATTCCCTTCATTTTAGAGAGACTGTGAGATAGGCTACATACAAATTTTTACAAGATCTAATGAAATCAATCCTAATACATGCTTAGAGAAGGGAGAATATGTCCCATATCTTTGATCAAACGATTGTTCTTCAGTAATCCTAGTAGATGTAGCTCCATATATCTCACTCAAAATCCTAATGCCCATTTCTTGCATTCAAGAGTACAAGAGTACCAATCTCAATCCATTTCAAGCAACATGGTTGTTGGCTACTCTTAGGTATAACTTAGTCAGGCTAAAGGAGATCATACCGACCATTTATTTTTATATAATACTAAATAAAAAAGTAAATGGAGGAGAAAATCATATATATCTATATCATAAATAATAAACATTACATCAATGAAGTATTTATCTTGAGTTCTCCCTTCAAGGTAAATAGTATCTCCTTGCTCTAACTACCCTTTAGCCCTAATGCATAGATGAAAATGTTGGTATCTAAAGGTTATTTTAAAAGAGTCTCTCTAAAATTTAGTAGAATAAATTTACCATAAATTCTCCCCACATTCTCATTTAGGAGGCCTTCCTATATGTATTAATGGAAGAGGCTAGGGGATGTATCTAGACACAAAGAACTGTTAGGATATTCTGACACATAGGAAATAGTTAAGTTCAACTTGGTCTAGTATAGAGTTAGGTATAGAGTTAGGTAAAGTGTGTTTCTTTACCGTTGTACATTTTGTAACTTACAATCCGACGGTTCATTCTCTCCTCAGTATTACCGACACTTGATCCGTGGCTTGACACCCGATTGGTCCATGAATTCTATTTAAAGCGCATGGAGGGTCATTTGTAGGTTAACCGTGCATGAGAGAAGCTTATGTAAATTTGCATTCTTTTATTAATAAATTGCCTGTAGTAGCCACGTTGGCGCAGGCCGTGGACTGTTTCCCTCTCTGAGGGTTTTAACCACGTCAAAAT
>APFE031503955.1:10195-41749 GCA_000404065.3 Pinus taeda | reverse complement strand
GCAGGACAAAGGGACTTTCAGGGAAACTTGTCACTTTTTCACGAATCAGACATCAGAGTCATCTTTTAAGCCCTTTTTCTGACTCCTAAAAACTGAAAATATTGTCGAGCGTTTCTTTTACACTCGTTAAAACGGAATTAAAAGACGGTCCCCTTATAGCCCTTTTCTGACCGTAAAAACAGGAAAAGATTGCAGGATTTTTGTCGTTTCAAATTCGATACTGGAAATAAAACGACGTGTCCTTGATCGCTTTTTACTTTTCAGGTCAAAGACACTAACTATGAAAATATCCTTGGTCGCAAGATCAAGCGGTTCTCCTAGGTATTATTTTAATACTTTTTCGGGCTTAGGAGACACAAACTTACGAAAAAGTCCAATCTAGAGTCTTCTAAGTTTTTCAGACTCTCTAAATATGAAAAGCGCCGAGTTTCTCCATACTGGACTCGTTAAAAATTTCACAGTAAAGGACCTGTTCTATTACAAATAGGAACAGACCACTCCTTCTTAGGGTTCGAATCAAAAACTAAGTTGGACCCATCCGAAGGATGAGCTTACAAACAAGCATATGTTATCCTCCTCAAGCTTGTAAAAAATAAAGAGGTACTTGCCAGAAATGGTGGGGGAAAAATGAGAAGAATGAGCTTATTTGATATCCTTTTGTCTCAAGAAAAACCTTACTACCACTCTTGAACACGACACTTATTCATTCACCTGGGTTGGGAAATCCTTTACCTCACAGTTGACCAGATCATTTGACATCCTTTAACCGGGTTACGGGAGTCGACTTTGAGTCATTTATCACCAAACCATCTGTCATGTCGTTATGTGTTCAAGAGGTCTGTAAACAAAACATTCAACCGCAAAATACTTATCATTCATTGTGTCATCATTGAGTTAGTCCTTGCAGCGACATTTCTTCAACTTGAACTATGATTTCGTGTTGTGGGCTTGCCTATGACGAGTCACTTTCTATCGACATCAGCACATTATCTAGAAAGTTGACTTAGAAATCATCAGTACCTTGAGGTCTGCATACATCAATGGCAGGTTTCTCGCCTTCGGCGTCAGTTTTAATCATTGACTTGCGATCGAAGGATTCCATGAAATGTTCGACACCGACTCATTCATTCACATCTCATGGATTGTGTTGGGTACTTTAAGAACCATTGACATTACTGGTGGTCTCTCTCACGCTTGTTAACAGTTTACATTATTGACTGGTAATCAAGTGGTTTCTACCATGTTCGACATCGACTCATTTATCACATGGCTAGAATCGTACCAATTCGGGGAGCAAAAATGAAGACCCTGGATCTAGTTTCCACCATCCAGGCTGCGAGGAGTTTTGTATTCGTTATGTTGTAGACCAATCATAAACAGATGGCTGCGTCCATGCTGTGTCTACACGAGTCTATGATTATGATGTATTATGAAATCATTCTTGTACCGGAATAGTTAGTCCAATAGTTAAAGTTTTGATCTGAGTATGGGAATGCCTACCTCAGCATGATATGATCTTATACATGTATTTTGTGTTGAAAATTGCAGGTTCTGACCAGCTCTCCACAAGATGATCCTCGAAATGATAAAGTACTTCACCCTTCTTATATGATATAACACCCTTATCTATTACAGGCTTTGTACTTTAGGGGGCAATCTGTTACACTGAAATTTGTCACCATGACTATCTGCAGTTAATATTGCTCCATCAATAGTCATATTATCCTCCTTGTCAAGCCTTATACCTCTGCTCTCCATGTCAAACTTCAAAAAGAGAGAAAGTCATTAAAAATCATGTTTATCTCTGGGTACGCAGGTTCTCTCTACCTTGCCTGCGTGTACGCATCCCAAGCTCATTGTACTTGCATACTTGTACGCTCTGTAAGTCAAGGGATGGGTGCGTACTCCTGTAAAGGTCAAAAGGCGCGAGTTTCATCTTAAAAAAGTTACTTGTGGTCACTTATAGAGCTTTCTAGAAGAGTGTTTGACGTGTATTGAGCGCCTCCAGATGGTTCATGCATCCCTATGATAGAGGAACTTATCCCATCAAGAGAGGAGCTACCCCATCCAAAAGAGGGAGTCTCCCATTGATGTTGGAACTGAATAACTTCCTCTAGAACACTATAAATACAGGCATTGGGCCAAGGGAGGGGAGGTTGAAAGTTGAACATTCTAAAGGGTAGATGCTGCTGGAATTAGGACTTCCATTGTTGACTTGTGAGGAGAGATTACTATTCTTCCTTGTTTCATATTGGGAGTGGGTGAGCTTGTCAAAGTAGAGGAAATCTCTTGCTGGACCCTGGGAGGAGCTTGCACAACACCAAGGCTCAGGTTGTAATGGTTCCTTTTTTGTTTCCTTAATACAAATAAGTCCATTCTTCTCAATTGATTTGTTGTTAATGAATTGTTTCATATACTCCTTGGTCTATATGTTGAATATGCTTTGTTTTATGGAATATTCAGGTGTTATGTAATCGTTTGATTGTTAGTGTATGTAGGTTTTTAAAGTGAAGGAGGAGCTCATCTGGATCAGCAAGGCTGGACTGCTACAACAAGCGTTGGACCTAAGGTAAGATCGGAAAACACTTGGTTTTTCATAGAATAATGTATGTTTAGAGAAGGATTGCTCTTGTTTGGTTTGTTTGTCACTAGAGAGTCTTAGACTCCTAGGGAGGTTAGGTTTGTCCGCAAAAATAACTCTTTCCGCATGACAAGAATCTCAATATTTCCCACATAAGAAACATTACCATTTGACGAACTGCAAGATAAAAAAGGCAATTGGTCAATGGTGACAATTTTTCCTTCATGAGGAAAAAGAAGCACTTGGAGAAACTAAGAAACCACACAAAACATAGTGTGGGTATAGCTTCACCTGAGAAGAAGGTTGTAGTTGAGATTCACATCTACGACTTCCACTTCTAGCTCAACGACATTTCCTTCCAGTGTAATCAGAAAGTTCATGAGAATACTGTATGGACAGGAGCCTCTGCCATCAAAGGCCTCCAAAGTGTTTGGCGACTAGTTAAGAGAAGGAGAGCCAATGGCATTCCAACATGAAACAAACATGATGCAGGTGGAAGCACCTTCATTAATAAGAATTTGATGGATCGCCTTTCCCTTGATGAGGACCTATATCAGAAAAGCAATATGATGACGAAGACAATGAATGTGGTTTTCAAGATCAAATGTAATTAGGCTCAAATTGGCAAGATCAATAATGCCTATAGTAGACAACAATGACCTCCACTGCATTGGACAAGTTTTGAGAACATCCAACACAGACATCGCCGAAGGTGTTTGAGCTAAATCCTCAATAATATTGTAGTGTTGTGAAGCTCTAGAATTCAGATTATAAGATGATTTTTGAAGTACACCCTTGCGAGGTGGTTGGATTATGGACTCACTATTAGGGCACTCACTATTGAGTGGACTAGAACTGGACGGATTCAAACTAGAAGGTATATAGGTAACTTCTTTCTCCACCATCTGCATATGTGGGGTTTGATAGTCCTTTGTTCAAGTAGCAATCAAAATAGGTGATGAACCTTGCATCATGAAAACTTGGGAACCATAGGAGGTAGAGGATGGAAACTGGTCTACGATCTGCATCTTTTGAGATGGAAAAGGTTCTTTTGAAACAATGTTCAGTCCCTTTAAATAAGAGGTTAAATTCATAATTTTTGGGACAATCCTTGGTGTAATAATCTTCCTCACAACTGAGGTAAGGATATTTCAATTTTCTCTTAGAATTGTCATTAACACATGATTTGGGTGGATCCTGTTTCAGGGCATCAGCTTTAGCTTTAGCTTTACACTTTTTCTTACCTTTGGAGGCCTTATCTACTACGGTAGACTGAACAACATGTACCTTAGAGGTTTTACCAGGACTTGATGAATTTTTCAAAGGATTATTGGAACTAGTGTTTGAAACTGATTTCTTCTTTGAGGAAGCTATTCTGGAAGTCTGAAACATAGAAACTATTACACCATCAACAAGAGGAACATCAAGAGCCTTTGATGTTGTTAGATCTGAAGATGGTCTCAGAGTATCAGACAACCTCTCATACAACGTGCAAGATTGTGAATAGACTGAGTCTAGATACTAAGCATGGATAATAGCTTTCTCTTCAGTAATACATCAACCCATAGCTATATCCTTAGAAACCTTCTTAATGAATGATTTTGTGAACCATTCAGTCAACAACTCATAGGCAATCTCAAATTTGATGAGGCGACAACGATGTATCAATTCATGGATATGATCAGAAGTGTGGGTTGTGGTATCTTGCTTAAGGGATATGAGAAAATGAGTGTCAGTTTCATACCAAACCAGTAATTGGAAGTGGGTGAGGAGGGCCATAGCTATAGAGTTGAAGTCAGGATAGGTAGCTCGAGGCAACTCGATATACCATTTTGCAGTAGCACTTGTCAAATTTATCTGAAACAGGTGAAGACAGATAGAATTGTCAACATATGAATTTTAAGAGAATCATAAGTGATATGTAATCACATGGGCTTGTGGGTCCTCTTTATAGTTTCCTTCAAATTTGGAGCAATCTCTTGGAATTTTAGTTGGAACTGGAGGTTAGTAAGCCAAATGAAAAATAAGATCATTTGTGAGCTGTGAGACATCAGGCAACTCCAACAAAGCTAAGAGAGGAAATTGCATGTTCAAAGGCATATAGGGCCTTTGAGGAGACCAAAACTGAGGGTTCCAATCTTGCTGGTAAGGATTTTCCCCCATAGTGAAGCATTTTGTCCATACAGGACTTGAATTTTCCCCTGCTAAGGGTTACCTTGACCATAAGGTGGATTTTATCTAGGATATGTTTGATATTGACCTACCATAAGCCACTGATAAGCATTGTACGCAATATATGGGTTGTAAGGTTGTTGAACCTCTTGACCCTAAACCTGAGGACATTGACATTATTGTTGTAGGGGTTTACATTAGGCTTGCAAGGGCTAACCTTGTTCATGCACATATGAAGCTTCCTCCTACAAAGGTTGACCTTGTTGATGCAAAGGTTGACTTTGCTGCTGTAAAGGTTAACCTAGCTGCTGCAAAGGTTGGCCTTGCAAGTACAAAGGTTGAGAAGACTACTGAACAAACTGAGTTTGTTGTTGCAAAGGGTGTTGAGATTGCAGAAAAGGTTGAACATGATACTGTAATAGTTGCCTTTGCTAGTGCAATGTTTGCCCTTGCTACTGCAAAAGTTTTCATTGCTACTGCAAGGGTTGTTGGACAGTTCCTTGGGATATACCTCGTGGGTATTGGTAGTTTCCTCGTTGAATCTGACCATATCCACTAGAAATAGCGGATTGACCAAGCTAGAGATAAGCTACTTCTTGAGGAATGTAAGACGAATTGACAAAAGATTGTGAACCATATGGGACATAAGCATGTTGGAGTGGAATTTGAAACATATAAGGTTGTTGATCTTGGATATTACCTGACCCGGATGGACCAACAGGGCTAGGAATACCACAATAATAATCTTGATTAACTCAAACCATGTGAGTTTGTAATCCACTCACATTGGTTTCACCTCACATAAGAGGAATATTCACATTTTCCCCCGAATGAGACATTTTGTCCACTCGACGATGGGGTAGAAGAACTAACTAAAACCTGACCTAAAATAGTCTGTTGTACCAGAAGAGTGATTGAAACAATGATACAAGCTATGATGGAATCGTAGGTTGAACAGGAACTGACGTGATCATAGTTTGTACAGAAGTTTGAGAGGTCGTGTTTCCAATGAATAGATCAAATGTAGGCATAGCATTTAAAGACCAAATGGGATTTTGATATAATGATGAAGCATTAGGAGTACCCAAAACTAACTGAGCTAAGGTTGTATAACCAAGTGGAAGCATGGGTCCACTAGTTTTATGAAGGATGAGAGATGGGTCTCTTCTTCTAAAATAAAAGCCTTCTGGAGAGAATTCATACCCTTGTTCATCATTGATATGAGGAGCATGGGTAGCAAAAACTTCAAAATGACCCAGAGAAGAGGATGGGATTTCACCCTTTGACTCCATAGATGGAAACATCAAGTGACGAGGAACCCGAGACGTGTGAGGGGATAACTCCAAAGGAATTCTAGGCTGATCATAAGGACTATAAAGACACTAAGCAAATATCACAAAAGAATTGAATAATGGATTCAATGAATGAATAACAAGCCTCTGTGGACTCTCAAGGGTCTCAATAGGATTGTCTGGGGTCTCAGGGTTAGATTCTTGAGGTGACCAGGAATCCAATGGAGGTGGACGAGAAGACAGGGATTGGATACTTGGAATAATTCCAAGCTCAAAACCTTGATCTTCAAGTGACTGAGGAAGCTCCGGATGAACTCCTTTGGAGGACCCTTTAGTATCAGAAAATGAAGGGGAACTGTGAGATGAACTCAATTGTTGAGCCATGATGACTTCCTCTCAAGAGAAGAAGAGGAAAGGAGATTGGTTGACAGCTTTATTTAACAATCTTGAAATTAACAGGGAATTGCTCAATATTGGTCCAAAAGGAAATTTCTTGGGTTTGACATGTTTATCATGGGCAGTTACTTTTAGAAACAGAAACTTTTCCTTTTCATCTTTTAAGAGTCCAGAAAATGACAAAAAGGTGACTCTAGTCACTTTCAAAGGTTTAGATAGCTTGGAAGGACAATTGCTCAATGTTATTTTCAAATTTAAAGAGTCTGAAAAGATCGAAATGACCACTCAGGTAACTCTAGGAAAAGTTAGTACCAAGTAACCATGAACTACAAATATGCACATTAGCATATAAATTTACCAAGGACTTGACGTACGTGCAGGCAATCTCCTCAGATGTTATATTCAATATATCACATTTACAGGGTGGAAGACTTAGCTTCCTATGGATAAGGGTTTACAATCTATGAGGGTCTCCCTTTATATACTCGATGAAACGGGGAGCACGACAGCTGTTAAGTTTTATAGATGTCAGAACACATCTCTAGACTAGACCACCAAGTATGAAGCATTGATGTTTCGAATGCTCCTTAGATTGATTAATAAATTTTTAAACTTAATCTTAAAATGGTGTCTTGATTTCAAGGGCTTAACGATGTTACCTATTCCTAAAATGCGACTAGATGACGAAATTGAATCCTTAAATTCGACAAAAGTTATCTATTTAATGAAGAAAATCACCCAAATCATGCATCAAACAAATGATCAATGCATCAACGAACATTTCCAATGCTAAATACAAAAAAATGAAATCTAATCTTTCATTTCACAATAGATGCAATGCTAAAAAAAAAAAATCTTAAAGTAATCTACCTGAAGATGCAATGATTTTTTTTCACTTTAATGCAATCGATGTAATCTAGTGCAAAAAAGTAAAAGAGAATGAAAGCAAGTCAACGAACATGAAAATCTTTTTCACATTCAATGCAACAAAAATTCTTCGAAAACTACTTAAAAGATAAACGCTTTCACTTTCACCTTTCGAAACACAAAACTCAAAGCAAACACTTCCTTTCAATTCAAATGAGATAATCAATTTGTAATCTATTGTTTTTCAAATCAAAATTAAGTGACTTTCACAGTATTGACTCAATTAGAAACTAATGAAAACAACTTAAGATTCAAGAACCAAAAGTTATTTGTAAAGGATGCCCAAACACAAAAATACTCTTTAACACAGGTAATTGATCTCTGATGAGAAGATCAATGAGTGGATGACCTAGAAGGCCTAGAAACCCTAAAAGTCTAATCAAACTTCAAACATACTTAACCAAATTTAAGAGGCAATTGTAATTAGACAATAAAAGGGTCAACTAAAATCATTGGGAGAAGGTAGGAAGCACTTAAAACAAGAAGACAAACCCTAAATTTCTTTAACTTTTGCTATCATCATACCTGTTAAGATAAAATTACTGGTCATCACTACTGTAATCAACACTCTAGGATATCATCATAGCTGTCAAGGCCAAAAATGTGATGGTCGATGAAAAAAGAGAAAAACCACAAAATCTTCAAGAACAACTCAAATCAACAACCTTCAGAAATTTACCAGAAAGTGAGACTCGCTACAGAGAACCAATGAAGTCTGGGAAAGGATGGTTGATAAAACTCATCAAAAGACAAGGTGAAGAATTGAAAGGAAAGGATCATAGGCTCCCCAACAAAGTCATCATTTTTTTTTGTTAAGGTAAATCCTCTCTATGGACACAGACAATCCCTCTAGGCCAATTAGTGGGTCTAGACATCTTCCTAGGCTATAATTGAAAATAACAATGAAGGAGATGGCCTACCTTGTTCTGATGCTATTCTGATCTACTTTGTTGGGGACCCTAGACCGCTTGTATCATGGGCTTGTTCTTGCTTCTCTTAGTGTTTATGTACCTGCACAAGTGATCAAGGCACAATAAGGCATGCTAAAACAAGTATCAAATCCAATAGAAACCGACTTAACTGATCAACGAATGTCAAGCTAAATGATACATGAACACATACATTTTGGGAAGATGAACCAACAATTATGTATTATTAGAAAATAAATGAGAGCTTACAACCAAAACCTTGATATTGATAAGCTCTCCTTGAGTGGTAATCCATGTCCAAGCCAAGAGCTCTCCAAGAACTCCTTATCCAAGAAAAATCAATACCCTCTAGGCACAATCTCAATATAAGGGTGCAAATAGACATAGACCAACCATTTTGGAATGGGAGAGGATGAATTTATAGGCTGGGAAAGCGAGTTATGACCTATACAAAGAGAGGATTAGGCCCTCATCTCAAGGAGGTAGCTCATAGGGATACGATCAAGAGGCCAAGTTGGGAGGATTCGACCTCATATATGCCAAACAACCTCGAGCTTGTCGCTCTGGAATCTTCTAGATCACAAACCTACCCATCCTCTTTGGGAAAATTACCTCTTTGGGATCATCATGGGTATGCAAGGGAATAGGGCAATGCCATTGCCAGTCAAGTACAATGAAACACATGACCATCACTCTTTTTAGTATTGTAAGACCGATGATTCTCAATTTAGGTTTTTAGAGCTATTTCTTAAGGGAAAGACCAAGGAATTTTCCAATAAATATCTTAAGAGGGATCTGAGTTGTATACATGAATGAGTACACTACATAATGGTCCTGTTTTGGGCACTTCAGGGTATGTCATAGGGAAGTGCATGAGGTGTGACAAAATACTATGTAACACTTCTATCTAACCTCTTTTGTTGGAATCCTAGGTCTAAAGATTGGTAGATTTTCCATCTACTAACTCATCATCTACCAATTCATATTATGTGTATGTGAACCTTCTTTCTTAGGATGATGCACTAGGTCCTACCACTACATCTGTAGTCAATATTCCTCCAATCCTCCCATTTTCCATTTCTATGAGGACATCATGGAATTCATGACTACCCCTGACTACGCTTAGGATGATATGCACCAACATGTGTACTTCCTACCATATTTGTGAACCAAGAAGGCTTCTTCCCACTCTAAATACATCTAATATGACCATATCATACTGGGGGTCACATAAGACCCTACATGTCCTTATCATCCATTCGAGGACCTCATACCAAGTTGGGCCAAGATGCCTGAATCCCTTTTTTTGAGCACTTGGAACATAATGGTGGTGCACAAACTCCTCCTGCTAGGGGGCACCATTCCCACCTTGGCATACCAGATCAACCCCTTCCATCACATATTCTTGGGGGAAATACCCCATGGTTGGGGGCATGATGGTTTTCCCCTGGCCATCTTCTCAATTGATTAACATAAGTCTCATCTAGATCACAACCAAATCTAGGTGTGGTGTATTATCCTCCCATTCCTTGGATAGTTTGTCCTACTAGCCTCTTTAGTGAACCATATTGACATTGCATATCGCAGACATTTTCTACCATATCTTCAAATATTCTACTCTTTTTTATACCACCTTTACCACATAGTCCCCATGTTTGACTTAGTGGGTGAGGATGATTCTAGACCTCCTCTAGTATTTCATTATCGTTTTCCTCTTCCTTTAGTTCTTCACCGGGAACCATCATTCCAAGAAGCATTAAGGCCATCTTTAAACAAGTAAGGCCACTTTCTTGAAAGTCATAGACCCTGATTCTGATGATCAGTTTGTCTGTTATGATCTCAATAATGTTTGGGGCCTTCTCCTCTCAAATTAGAGGGAAAACACCCTTCTATAGGAAATCCCACAGTTTTTCGATTGCGTATTGTGACCAAACAGTAGCTATGTTTAATGAACTATCAAAGCCTTTGGAAAGCTCTCACTGATTTCTATAATGGGTCTCTCTTAATTTTTTATGATTTGACACTTCACTAGGAATCCATTTTTCCAACAAGGGTCACTTCGTCACCTCTCAAATTCGAATTTGTTCATAACAGAGACTTGTAATTTGGGGGCAACCTTCCCTTTTCACTTCTCATCTCACTTGTTTATTTTCATCATGAGAAACCATCATTTTCTCATGTTTTCATGGTCCCCATTAGGCTTATTCCATATGGAAGCATCATAAAATCACCCTTGTTCAAAGCATTTGCAATGAGTAACCTTTGTATCCACGAAGTCTATTTCGCATCCCATTGTATCATGTCACAATATTCCATCCATCTGTGCGTACCATTCATCTCATGTTTCCCATTTTGGCCTTTAGTCATATTGTCCACTATTCCCTCCAGTGTCGAGTCATTCACTTCCACGTCAACCATGCACTTTCTCCTCTAACAAGGGAAGTCATTTTCTTTTCCCTAACTCCCATCCTTCCCATTCTCCCTGGTGTCAGTCCATCTATCACATTACTATTTTCCCTCATTCCTTAGTTGAGGATCCTCAGTGACTTACCTATGGCAGCCCTATTCTATCAACATCATCACATCTATGCCAAAAGAATGACCTAGAGGGTGGTGTATTCTGGTTCCATATTTCACTCTTGTTTAGTGCCTCAGATCAAGAAGAGGGAATCATCGTTTCCCTTTGACTTGGTTGTTTCATGCTCATGATTCATACACTTGAAGGTCCAGTGATGCAACAGATTATACTAGTGATTCCTAGGTGTGTGTGATACATTTCAGACCTCATGAGGGGCTGGCCCTTTAGGTAGCCCCTACATGCCCAAATTCCTTCCTATTATGCTATAACCTTAGATTTACTTTTGTAGATTTGATGGGTTCAATTCCTAACACTTGTTGCATTCATAGCATGCACGTCTCCTTCAGATGATCCATTCAATTTTGCAAAGCCTTTTCCTATTCAGCAAGGTTTCTTTGGTTGTTCTACCCTCCCTCCCACTGATTTTTTGGGGGAAGGGCCATGATATCTCATGTACTCAGATGTTGTTTATTCAATCCTGACTCATGTTTTTTCCAAGCACATTATGTAGGTGTGACAAATTGTATTCATTTCTAGCTCATTTATGCCAGCATGTCATGTACCATTCATCATGTATTCTATTTCTTAGTTTCATGTTTCTGGGCACATCATTATTTTTGTACTAAGTTATCTTGGGGTGTATAGGTATGCCTCCCCTGCCTCACTAAGATCCAGCACTAGAAAATAAAAGGAGACTTGCATTGGTCTCATCCCCTCTGTCACTATCCTCTTTCACTTCAGCTCCATTGGTCTCTCTCTCTCTCTCTCTCTCTCTCTCTCTCTCTCTCTCTCTCTCTCTCTCTCTGACTCCACTTCATTGTCTAGTGATTGTGTCCTTACAATGCAATTCGGTCATACGTTTTTCTCCTAACACTCATACGTTGGGGGGCAATTTGTTATCATAAAAAATTTATCATCTAGCCATATTTTACTAGATGGGTCGAGGTACACCATGTAGCACCAATTTTACCATAGTAAAATGGCTTTCACTATGAGAAATTACTTAACCACATTTGTTAAGTCATTTATAATTAAATCCATGAAGAATAATTAAATAAATCATTATTATTTAATTACCTTCTAGGAATCATTAATTAATTAATCACTAATTAGTTATTATTCCTTGTCAAGTTTGACCAAATCCCCTAGGAATAATTAAATAATCCATTCTTTTTTCATTATTCGTTAACCATATTTCTTAAGATGATAAATAAATCATTTATTTATTTATTATTTCTAAATAAAAGTTTAAATATTTTTTCCCTCCAAACCAAATATAATAAAATATTCCAAAGGGTTAATTCTAGAATGGGGTTAATAATATTTTATTATTATTGATTATTCGAGGATAACCTAATATTTTGTTATAAATAGAAGGATTTTCCATTCATTCTTCGCTTTCAATTATTTTCATTTTTGAACTCACTATTCCAGCTCTGATTATTATCATTGTCGCACACCATATTTTTTTTCATGTGAGTTATCTTTGAGCTCAAACATTTTTTTTGTTGAATTTTACACATTATAGAGGAGAGATACTCTATAAAAAGCCGAAGACATTGAGGATAGCCAAGAACCCATCCCATAGAGGGGGCCTGGTAACATATTTGTTCCCTTCACAATTGTTTTTTAATAAAATATATTCTTTATATATCTGGTTTCAATTGGATTACTGGAGTTATTTGCGCTTATTTTATTATTCCATTGTTATTTAATTATATATGTGGCATAGATCAGGGCTTTGACAGGTTTTGTTTCTATCATTTGCCGCAAATCTACACTGTTTAATAGCCTTTTTTATTGTTTGATCTATTCGTCATCAACAGCCTAAACTGATTTCTTTTTATACACCTTCAATAAGATCACTTATTAACATTTCTAGAAAGTTGGTATCTTTAATCATATAGGTGTAGTTGCAACTATTATTTGAATTCTTCTATAATTAATTAGGTAATTATGTGTGTTTCCTATGCATAGCAAATAATTTTATAGTTATGTGATTATACTCCTACGCATGAGAGTATTTTATGGTAGTAAATGTTTAGTTATGCATATCACACATGCAAGGAATAGAATAAAAAGAGAAATTTAGAAAATTGGGTTATAGGTGTAACAGGTGTAGTAAAATGGCTAACAGTTGGTTGTAGGGGAATTATGAATGGTATCAATGCCGAAGTCTACAAGGCATGAGCTGAATGGGTCAAATATTACTATAGAGCGAAATTTCATATTATTATGTAAATGTTAGATGAATTTTACGGGGAATGAAGATGGAAAGGTCTATGAATTCGTGATGAAAAAACTAGAGCATAGTTATACAAGTTAATTTTATTGTTATAAAATAAAAATTTGCAAGGCCATGGGTAAAATTTAGTAGAAAAGATTTTAGGTCAAATGAAAATTCTAGGAAAATGAGTATTATTGAAAAAAATAGAAAAATAAAATTTTAAAAAATATATGTTAAAAATAAATTTGAATATTGTGATATGAAGAGTGACATAGCAATGTTAGGTGGTCACTGTTGGAATGCAGAGGGGGCTATACAACAGATAATTGGCATGGATAGAAACCATTACAAGTCAATTAGCTATTAAACCCCTTATACCATTGAAACCAATATCAATATGAATTGTCAATCTAATTAGGTATTAGCCATCAGATCCATCGGGAATGCAATTTTGGGAATTGGAATAATCTCCGGTATTGAATCCATCGAGGATACAAGTTCAATTTAACCCCTACACATGTTCAGACCCAATATATTTGGTTCATTAGATCAAAATATTCTCAATTGTTGAATCCATCAAGGGTTCAATTTCACTTTATCTCTTGTGCATGTTTTGACCCAATATAATTCAAGGCTATTAGATCATAATGATATTAGGAATTATACCATTGAGGTTGAAACTTCATTTTATTTACCTTTCAACCCACTATAAATATAATCCATTAAATGAGAATGATATTAGTTGCTAGATCCATCATTGGTGTAATTTTTAGAATTTTTATCGCTATTTTGAGTCATTTTCTCGCAAGTCATCTTCGAGTCCAGGAATGGCATTTTCAAGTAGTGAAATATCATGACAACGTTTGTAAGTTCAGTACAATGAGTTTATGTAGCTTAAGTAAAAAAGCTCAGAGAGAGATTTTCGATAATAAATTACAATTGTAAAATGGAACAAATATGAAGAATTTGTGAATGAAATAGTGGAAGGGAAAAATAGGGTAGGTAATCACTTATGTGAGGTGTCACTATGCAATCAAAGCTCAAATTATGGGACAGGAGTAGCCAATTCAAATATATTTGACAATAAAACATAGCCATGGAGCTAAGTTTAAAATTTTTGTAAACAATTATTTAGAAAATCTATAGAATTTTGCTATGAAAATTAGGGGAAATTAGGTTAAATTGACCAAAATTTTCAAAAACTATAAAATTCATCTTAGAAATCATATTTGGGAAAATTGAAAGTAAATAGAAATGTATTGAAGATTCAAATACATATATTAACCTTGAATAGTATTTTTCAATAGAAAATTTATTAAAAATTTGAAATAATATTGTAAATGGCCTATAAGGCATAGCCAACATGAGGACCAAAAATATGGTAGATGATAAAGAATCCTATATCCATGAAGAAGAGGTTGCATCTTTGAATATTAGGAGTAATGGAACACAAAATATTGTGGAAACAAAAACAAAGGAATTAATCAAACAAGAGAGGCATAGATATACATGGTTCACCAAGTTTTGGCTATGTCTAGGGAGAAACAACTAATCCTTCCTTTTATATTATCCAGCAAAATGAAGAGATGCAACCTACAACAGATATGTGTAATTTCCTCTCTGCTCTCACATAGTTTCCTCTCTCTTTCTTTCTAAGAGTAATAATGTGCATTCATAATACAATCCCCTCATATAAACCAAGGGTTTCCTTCCAGGGTAAAAAATCCTAAATTTACATAACTTCTACTGTTAGATCATCTGCCTAATGAATGACCTAGATTGAATACGAAATTACAATATTGTAAAAGGAAAATTTTCATTTATTTTTCGCTTTGGGGGTACTTCGCCCGACCCCTCATGGGGGGCAACAAGTCCCCCCCCCCGGCGTGGATGGGTGTACAATATTCCTAGGGTATACACTTGACTGAAAACAAGACCATTGAATCAAGAAGATAATAGGGCTCCACACCCCAATAATATCCCACTTGGAGACTAATAATAGTAACTCCATTGTTGCTTCACTCGTTGGATAATGCTTCTACTTTGGACTTGGTTATTTCTTATCTTCATCATCAACTTGAAGACCAATTGACACTTAGGAAATCTCATTTTCTCCCTGGTTACAACTTGTGTTTACATATATGTATGATTATAGTGAATGTGTATCTTTTCTAGCTTCAACTATTCATCTTCTAGCACTGACCGTATGAAATGGTAATTGAGTTGTATATGTTTAGTCTTGGAATGAAATGTTGAGTTCTTTTCAAGATGAATGGCAATTTGTCTATCACTATACAAGTTTCCCATCTCCTACTTCTTTCCCAATTCATCCATAAACCTCTATAAGCATATCATTTCTTTACTAGCCTCTATTGTAGTGACATACTTTTCTTTCATTGTTGAAAGTGCTACAATGTTTTGTAATTTTAAAAAACAACTGATAGAGGTTCTACATATAGTAAACACTTACCCTGTGGTGCTCCTCTTGTTATCTATATCACCTGCCATATCTGCATCAACATATCCTTGTAGAGCAATGTTTTAACCACCAAAGCATAATGTTTCATTTGTGGCACCTCACAAATACCTGAGAATCCACTTCATTACCATCCAATGCTCTTTTCCTTAAATTCTCATATACCTGCTTACAATTCCCACTGCATGTGAAATATCAAGATTTGTGCAGACCATTGTATATGTTAAGCTTTAAATTGTTGCTGCATATAGAACGTTACACATATAATCCATCTCTCCCTAAGTCTTGGGATACATCTCCTTACTTATATTGAAATGGCAAGCTAAAGGTGTACTAACTGGTTTATGCATATTAAATATTTCCAACACCTTTTCTATGTACTAACTCTGAGACAAAGATAATTTGTGAATTTTCTTGTCTCTAGTTATTCTCATACCAACGATTTATTTTTGTAGCACCCAAATCCTTCATTGCAAATGAATTTTCCAATTTTGATGTGAGCACATTTATTTCCCACATGTTAGACCCTGTAGAAAGCATTTCATCTACATAAAATAGTAATATAATAGAGCTTCCATTATTTTTATTTTTAAGATAAACATAGTGGTCATAGTGACATCTACTATAACCTTGTTCAGACTTAAACTTGTCAAATTTTAGATACCACTGCCTTGGAGCCAGTTTTAAGCCATACAAGCTCTTCTTAAATTTGTATACTAATTTTTCTTTCCCTTTGAGATCATACCCTTTTGGATGCTACATATATATTTCTTCCACCAAATCGTCATGGAGAAAGATAAATTTACATCTAATTACTCAAGATGAAAATATTCTCCTACCACTAGGCTTAAAATATTTTTTATTGAAGTCATTTTATCAACAGGGAAAAAATTTCATCAAAGTTTATACCTTTATTTTGTGTAAACAATTTCACCAAAAGTCTATCCTTATACCTATGTTTATCTCCATCTTCTTCCTTCAATCAATAAATCCATTTATTTTGAAATTTGTTTTACTAACGGGCAACTCGACTAAGTCCCAATTCTAGTTATTCATCAAAGGGTCCATCTCTTCTTCCATATCTTGCTCCTACTTCTTTGTTGTTTCTACCTACATTACTTCTTCATATCTTTCTAGTTCACCATAATCAGTCAACAATACAAAACATAATGAAGGACAATATTATTGAGGTGGTCTACTTATCTTGGTAGATCTTCTAACACCATTTTTATGTGTTTTAGGTGTTTGCTGTTGTTGTGGCTACTGATAATTATGATTTTTAGGCACCTTTACCTTTTTTGCAATCTCATCAGGCACTATGTATTCTTTGTTTTCCTTTTCCTGTTTATTTCCTTGCATTTGATCCTTATCCAAGGCTTTTTCATTGAATATGACATCTTTGCTCCTAGTGATTTTTTTATTTTCATAATCATAGGGTTGATAACCAAAATCATTAACACCATATCCAAAAAGGTACATTTTTGTGATTTTTTCTCAATATTAGTTCTATTTTCTTTATTGATGTGGAAAAAGGTTTGATAATTGAAAGTCTTAAAAAATGAATAGTTTACCTTTTTACCTGTCCATAACTCCTCTAGAATACCACCATCCAAGGAACTTGAAGGCCTTTTGTTTATTAGATGAACATAATTATCTACAACATCTTCCCAAACTTGTAAGGGAAATCCTACATGTAATCTCATGCACCTTGAAAGCCCCATGATTGTCATGTTCATCCTTCGTGACACACCATTTTCTTGTGGTGTTCCTAGACCTATCTTCTCTCTATCAATTCCATGCTCTAAATAGTAGTTCTGAAACTCTTTCCATGCTTTGAACAAAGAATTCAACTTGTTCTTTCCTGTCTTATTCTCAACCAAATTTTTCCATTTCTTGAAAGTATCAAATACATCATATTTATTTTCAATATAGTAAATCAAGCTTTTCCTAGTTACATCATCAATAAAAGTAGCATAATATTGAGAGCCACTGAGAGATGATACCTGAGAAGGTCCCCATATATTTTTATGCATAAGCTCTACTTTTTCTCTATTTCTTTCCTTCCCAACTCTGATAAATTTGACTCTCTTTTTCTTTCCATAAACACAATTCTCACATAAATCCAATTCAACATGCTTTAAACCTAGCAACAAATTTCTTGAGTGGAGAATCTCGATCCCCTTCTCACTCATCTGCATGAGTTTATGATGCCACAATATCATATATTCTCTTATGGAGTTTAAAACATTAAAATAATTAGAAATATCATTGCATAAATACAATTTACCAACCTTTTGTCTTCTCGATACTACCAGAGATCCTTTCATTGCATTCTAGGATTTTTCTGTGAATGTAGTTACACAACCTTGACCACCAACTTCCATGTTATAACTAGATTTTCCTTTAGATCTGGAACATGCCTCACCTCCTTCAATAGTCATTGGTTTCAATTTTTTTATTTATAAAAACCTTACCCACTCAAGTGATTTTACACGTTTTATCATCACCTAGATGAATCTGTCGAAATTCTCCTTGAACATTGTCATCAAAATGTTTCCTATCAGGTGTGGCATGGAATGTAGCCCCTGAATCTACCACGTAGGCATCAATAATAATCTCTAATGAAAAAATCAAATAATATTGCAACGCATCACCTGTCACATTCGCTTCATCATTATTCTCTTGCTGTCCATCTCCATCATTTCCCCTCTGAGATTTGCAGTTTTTCTTTAGGTGTCCTTTCATCCCATATTTCTAGCACAATATCCTTGTTTTCAGGATTTGGATCTGGCTTTTCTTAACTTACTGTTATTTCTTGGGCTCCTCCTCTTTCGATTTTTGTTCCCCTAGTCCCTGCAACCAAAGCATTGCTTGATGTCTCACATGATATTTTTTATTGCAGTTCCTCGCTAAGTATGGAACCAACAACATCATCAAACTTTAAAGTACTATATCTAGATATAAAGTTACTAATAGCCATAACTAATCCATTCCAACTTTCTAGAAATGAGCATAGAGATAAAAGAGCCCTAACTTCATTATCAAAAATTACCCCTATATAAATTAAATGACTAGTATCCGTGTTAAATTCATCTAAATGAACAAAAACAGATCGACGTTATGACATCTTCGTATTAAATAAATGGTTCTTAAGAAATATCTTATTTGACACCAAGGGTTTTTCATATAGTCTAATCAATGTCATCATTAAACCATATATTGTTGTTTCCTTTTAAATGTTGAATGCCACCGATGCTGCTAGGTGTAGTTGTATTGTTGTGAGTGCCTTTTTATAAATAATGTCCAATTTTTCATCAATCGCACTCGTCAACTTATTTTCTTTTCCACATAATGGTAGGTAAAGATATTTCTTATACAAATAACCCTCTATTTGCATCTTCCATAACTGGCAATTTTGGTCATTGAATTTCTCAACCCTAAACTTACCATCATCTGCCATTTCTCCCACTCAAACCATAAACCCTCATTTCCTATGAGTTTATTAACCAAATATATGTTCAACTCTGATAAGATCTGTTAGAGAATCAAATCACAAAGCAGTGGGACACATTAATTATTATGGAAACAAAAAAAAGAAACGCACAACAAAAGAGAGACATAGATATACATTTCTCACCCAATTGGGGCTATGTCCATGGAGAAATAGTCAGTCCTTCCTTTTGTATTATATAAAAAATGAAGATATACCATCTACAATAGATATGTTGCAATTTCCTCTTCACTCTCACAGAGTCTCCTTTATATTTCTCACTAATAATAATACGACACAGTTGCAATACAATTCCCTCATATAAATCAAAGGTTTCCATATAAGGAAAATTCGCTAAATTAGCATAACTTGTATTTTCAAATCATATACTTAATGAGCAACCCAGATTGACTACAAAATTAGAATATTTTACAATGAAATTTTTCATCTATGTTTAACTTCGGCGGCCCACTAGCCCCCAAATCCTTGCATGGCGCTTGGGGGGGGGGGGGGGGGGAAAAAACCCCCCCCCCCCCGTGTGGAGGGGTGTACAATATTATTGGGGTATACACTTGGCTTTAAAAAATACCTATGAATCAGGAAGATAATCAGGCTCCACAACCAACAAGGATTAGTAATGTCGAGACATATTTAAATGGGCATGGAATGGACATAAAAGATGATAGAGACTGAGAGGAGACCATGAGGAGTGTCAAAAGGGAGTTTCTCAAGTACATGGTCAGTAATGAAATACCGATAACAGAAAATCAACACATTAAGACTCATATTTTATAGATCTTGAATCATTTATAAATTATAATGTGCTAGATATCTAATTCTAGGTAGAAAAAGGAACATAATTCATGAGTTAGGGGGGGGAGGATGTTGGTGATTGAAGGAACTATAAGAGTGTCATTAGGTAACACCAACACTCATAAAAAAATTCCAATATGATATTTTATGTTTCCTTATAATTAGGGATTACTCCAATTAGATCATGAGTGAGGCAACAAAGAAGGAGACCTAATTTCGATAGTTTCCAAGGAGATCTCGGGATGATAATCCTTCTACATTTAATTGTTAGCACAAGAATGTAGAGGAGGTTGAAGCTTTGTTATTGGGGATGACAAAATTCCTCCAACTACATACTTAATCATCAAATTTAGAGACATGAATTGAATTATACTACTCAAATGGAGAAGCAAATTTGTGGTGAGAACAACTTGGAAAAGTCAAACAATTGTATGAATAGAATATCTCATGGAGATCATTTAAAAAACACTTTTAAAGGAAGTACCTATCCAAGCAATACCAAAAAAGGAAAATGTAATATTTCTTTGAACTCATGATAGGAAATACGACAATACAAGAGTATGGTTAGAAATCCATTGAATTATTGAGGTATGTTGATTTTTTAAATGATGAAAAGATAAAAATATAGAGATTTGTGAGTGGGTTTCCACCATTTTATGGTGGAAAAATTGAATTTGGTTAACCAATGTTTTTGGATGAAGACATGATCAAGGATTAGTACCTTTATGAGAATGGATAAAACAAACAAGCATTCCAAAAAAGTTGGGATGCCAACAAAAGAGAAAAGGTGGAGAAAAGGAGTAAGGGGTATAAACCTTCACTTTTCAAGAAAAAATCATCTAAAATTGGAAACTCATCAAGCCCAGAGTGAACCAATTGGGGCTGATTCATTAGGGAAGAGATCAAAATTTCATTCCATCAAGACTTAGGGTTGTGGAAGAGAACACATGTACATCAACTTCCCTCACAAGGGAGACAAGAGGAATACATCACAGTCAGGCAGCCGATATAATGGAAGACAATCGAAGAAGCATGCTCATTATCGATGTTCCATTGGAAAAAAGGTAGGTTGACCTTCAGGAACATATGATTGAAGTTGAGGGTAAGATAAATATCCAACTCATCTTCATTTAATTTATTATATAGCTAGTTATAGTTATCTTGATCCTAAATGGGGTTGATTCATTAGGTAGGATATCAAAAAACCATCCCATCAAGTGTTAGGGTTTTGGAAGAAAACACATGTAGAACAAGTTCCCTCACAAAGGAGACAAATGAGGCCTAAATCATAGTCAAGGAGCTGACGGAGTGGAGGAAAAGTGAAGAAGCATGCTCATGATCTATGTGTGAATGGAAGAAAGGTAGGATGACCATCAAGCACATATGATTGCAGTTTAAGATAAGATAAATAGCCAAATCATTTACATTTAATTTATTCTAGAGCTAGATATAGTTATCTTGGACCTAAACCATGAATGTAAGGACTTGGTTAGTTCACTTTGCTACAACAACTAAAATAAGAATAATTGAACTTGTAAAAGAATTCCAAATTGATATGGAGGGGTTGAGCATAATTGCATATTTTAAAATCATACCATTAAGATCATATGAGTGCCTAATTGGTATAAATTTGTTAGAAAAACATCATTCAATACTAAAATATTATAATAAATTATTTACTTTCCTTGATGAAGGGAAGAAAAGACAACTGTATGAAATTCTAAGGTTAATGTCTATAACAAAAATATGATATATGCAATTGAAGAAACAATTTAGAAAATGGTGTCAAATTTATGTAACCCATTTGGTGGAATTAGCTAAGGACCATGCACCAAGCATTGAACACTTTCAGATACTTAGGGAATATGAGTATGTATTTGGAAAAATTCTAGTTTTATCAACCAAAAGGCATATTCACTTCTCTATATATTATAATAAATTATTTACTTTCCTTTATGAAGGGAAGAAAAGACAAGTGTAGGAAATTCTAAGGTTAATGACTGAAACAAAAATATGATATATGCTATTGAAGAAACAATTTAGAAAATGGTGACAATTTTATGTAACCCATTTCGTGGAATTAACTAAGGAACATGCACCAAGCATTGAACACTTTCAGATACTTAAGGAATATGAATATATATTTGCAAAAATTCTAGGTTTATTACCCAAAAGGCATATTGACTTCTTTATATATCTGGTAACTAGAGATTCCGTAGAGTCTTAAACACCATACATGACGACCACACAAGGAATTAAATAATTACAAATGGAATTAAAAGAACACCTCAATAAAGGTGTAACAATCCTAGGCTAATTTTCCATGTAATAAATTGGCATTATAAAGGAAAAGATAAGACCAAGGTCATGGGTCACATATTCCAAGTTGAATGAAGGGAACAACGTTACATTAGGAGTCACCAGCATTTAATTATTGGATATGGAAATTATCATTGGAATTGAAAAAAGGAAGAGGTAAAAAGATAGAAATAAATCAAGGGAATGCAAGAAGAATATTAGACAGCAATAAGAAAGCGAAGAAATCACGCTGAGAGAGAGTAGCGAATATGAGGATTTTGTAGGTAACAAGTTGTAGGTATGCTTATCTTGCTGGCATTTGAATGCATGGTTCATGTATTTGGTTTCTTGGTAATTTTGTTGTCATTTTCATAGGGTTTTCATGGATTGACAGTGGCGTACAACATTTCCTTTTCCATTTCCTCAAGATCCATGGTGTAGTGGGTTCCTAAATTTGGTTGAGGTTTAGATTTTTGATAGATTTTAGATATGGTTGAGGTGGTCTCAGGAAAATCAAAATGGTTGGGGTGGTGATGGTTTTCTCTAGGAATACTTGGACAGGTGGGTGGAGAGGAGAATGTTCCTATGGGTAAGGTGAATAAATTATGAGGCATTCAAGCTTGTTTTGGCTTTGGTGATTGCTGAACTAGTTCAGGTGAAATCACTGTGGTTGAGGGTGGAGGTGGTTTAATGTCTTGATTCCCTAGTTTTTTTTGTTTTCATTTATATCATGTGATCCCAAATTCATGCTTAGAACATGACACGAGGGTGATTTTTTGAAAGAAACATTTCTTCCAGCCCAATCTATGCTCAGGTGGTACGTGGAAGTCCCTAATTTTCTCACATTATGCATATGTTATGACCTGTTATTATTATTTGAGGTCAATGAGAACTAGTTCTTATTTGATGTGTGATTTATGACTAGTTTTTCATGTTTTCATTATGGTTAAAATGTTTCTTACATGCATCATGTATTCCTTATTATGTGATACGCTCTTGTTATTAATCTTGTTCATGATTTGAAAAGCTATTGAATAGTATATGAATGCATAAGGAAATAAGTGAGTGTTGCAACCTAATATATGAGAGGGAAATGATAATTCTTGATGATTATTTAATGAAACTAATGAAACAGGAAACAAATAAGCATTCATGATCTGCATGTACTATGTTTACAAAGTTTTTTCATAAACGTCTATCATGTATTTCACAAGCTTGAGTAGGAATATAGTCAACAATAGAGGATGAAGACTTGTATAGGTTAATGACAAGATTGTGGAAGGATTTTGGGAGTATGATGATTTATTGGCTTTAGATTCTGGAGCCAAATCTTAAAACTAAGAATCCTCTACCATGGCCACATTGAATTTGGTTCATCCATGCAGCTATAGCCTTAGGGAGGATGGGTCATTTGTGCAGGTAGAAGACTATAACTACACTAGCAAACCTTTATCTATGTGGCTCAGCTTTAAGTTATCTTAAGGAGTGGTTTTAGCTTAAGGAGATGGTCATTAGTGGAAATAGGATATTAAATGTGTGATCGTGTGTTCTTGAGTGTTTTATTAAGTATTGGATAAATAGGGCCCATTTCCATAACTAAATATTGGAAGTTTGGTAATGCATACTAACTCTCAGCTCATGTTTACACTATTAAGCTTGTAAAAGTAGGTAAATGTGGGCTGGAGTCTTACAGAGTGGTATCAGAGAAAGGTTTACAACACTAGACCTTGGTGTCAATGAATAATGTTCTGTAGATCTATATAATTATTGCACATGTATATGTGTTTTCATGCATGCATGTTAGTTATTTGATTGTTAATGTTGTCCTAGTATCTCGATTCATGCATTTATTCATATGCTCTTGATATTTTGTATTGTGCAAATCTGGATTGACCTCTGCATATGTAGCAGCATCGTGAACTGTAAGTTGAGGCAATGCTTCGGATTATGCCTTTTGTTTTATCTAAAAGTGATAAGTTACAAGAAATAGAAGGATAATACATGAAGAGAAAAATAGTTGAATATATTTCATATGAATCCCTGTACAAGCCATAAGAGAAATTAGTGGGATGGGCGAAGTCAGTTAGATAGTAGGAAGAGTAGGAATCTCCTAATCTAGTAGATATATTGTTATGGAACCAACTCACAAAAAGATAGAAAAGATAGATCAATGCCTTATAAACAAGCCTCTTCAAGGGGTAACCTCCTTTACATTACACAAATGAACAATTATTAGATGATATAAATGACAAAACCTCCTTTCTATATATAGGAGTCTAATGGGTCATAGTAAATCAGAGCCGACATAACAATAATATTGTAAGGGCACAATAATAACAATAGTGGGCTTCTATGGGGCACAATAATAACAATATGGGGACTACATGGGCACAACAATATAATAAGGGGGTTGTACTAATAACAATAAGGGGTTACGCTAGTATTCTAGGGACCTAACATGCCCCTCTCCTTCAAAAAGTGTTGTCCTCAATGCTTGAGTAGTTCTTGATGCTTCTGTATAAATTTTTGTCCTCCCATGTGGAATCTTCAGCGGGTAAGTTCTTCCACTTGATGACATACTCTAAAATTGATCTATTTCATAGCTATTGATTTCTCAGTTCTATGATTGCTTCAGGTTCCAACATGATTTTTCCTTCCTTGTAAAGTTCTCGCAATACTGTTTGAACTAGGATCTTCTATAACTTTTGAATGAGTTCCCACTCCTTTGGGAATATGGATATCTGTAAGGCCTGATTTTTGGAGTAACTCTCCTTGGAATGAAATGAATATCACGAGCATAATCACAAATATGTGGGAGGCCTTTGGGAGTCTCAAATTCCTTGGAATGTTTGTCCAAAACGTTTTGGATACCCGGAGAAATACATGATTTCGATGTGGGATCTTATAGTGAACATAATTGTGCACTTACGCCCCATATTTGTTTATTTAGAGTCTTTGTCATTCTATTAGAGTTGATTATCCTTCTACGTATCCCTTCACTACCCCTCAATTCAACTTATTTTCCTTCCCAAAAAAGATTCAAGAAAAGTTCTTGAAAATTAAGAGCTATCGTACCCAAAGATTGGAGCCATTGGACTCCTAGTAAAACATCTGCACCACCCATTGGAATGGAAAGCATTGGGCTATTCAGCACATATTCTCCCATGGACAGTTTGATATTATGGCACCTTCCAGAGAAATTTATGGTTCCTCCACTTGCAACCATCACTTGACAATATGCTGCTGGACATAGGAAGCAATTCAATTTCGTGGCTATCTTATAATGAATACAATTATGGGTACTACCCGAATCAATCAACACTATTACCTTTTTCTTCTTGATATGTCCTTCTATCTTAATATTTTGAGGAGTGGTAATTTCTTCCAATACATTGCAACATATGGTTGGATTCATTTCTTGATGCTCAATGTGATCTTTCAATTCTTCAAAAATTTTCTTCTTGATGTGTCCTTCTATATTGATAGTTTCAAGAGTGGCAATTCCAACCAATGCATTATAAGATATGTTTGGATTCATTTCTTCTTTCTCGATGTGATATTTCACTTCTTGAACCTTTTTCTTATTGATATGTCCTTCTATCTTGAGAGTTTGAGGAAGGGTAATTCTTTCCAATGCTTTACAAGATATGGTCGGATTCATTTCCTCTTTCTCTGGGGTGGGTTCCTAGTGTATATCCTCTTCTTTTCATGTTTCTTGATCCTTTTCTTCCTCCTCTTCATAATCTATGTAAAATAATTTCTTCTCAACACACTTATGAACTTTAGTGTATTTTCTATCACAATTATAACAAAGCCCTTTTTCTCTTTTTTCTTCCAATTTTTGTGGTGTAAACCTTGTAGGTTGTGGAAGGCTAGGATAAAAACCACTTCCATAATTATAGTTGTGAGTGGTGGGATTCCTTGTTTCCATAATTTCGCTTTCAATTTTTCTTGCCAACCTGAATGTCTTCTCCAATGAATCAGGTTCCCAAAGATGAACCTAGTGTTGAATGTTATCCATTAAAGTCCGTATGAAGACATCAACCATTTTGTTCTCTCGAATATCATTGACCCTTATATTCCATTTTTGGAAGTCCTTAATGTGGTCTTCCATTGAACCCTTTTGTTTGAGATTTATAAATTGGCTAAAGAAGGTGTTTCTCTTTGTATCATCATAATCTGCTATCATTTCTTTCATGAAGATTGACCACATGACAAGTGGTTTATGAGAACAAAGCCCTTTATACCATAAAAATTGATTCGATTTTAAATAATTAGATGCAATATTTACCTTTTGTAACATTGGTACACCATGTAGATCAAAATATTTCTCCATCTATAGTATCCAATTTACTGGATCCTTGCCATCAAACTTCCTCATCTTATGTTTTCTTGATTTTAGGAGCTCGATCTTGAAACGACTATAACTCTATACTTTCAAATCTTTAAGTCCTAAAATTTCAGTCTGTAATAGCCCTCTGAGTCCTCTTTCTAAATCCACAATTCTGATAACAATTCGATTCTTGAAGAAAGATCTATTCCCAATCCCCCGCAGAGACCTAATTATAGACTAATTCACTAGAGTGAATTTGTACGATGTGCCACATGTCATTGTTTAAACCTTAGGTTCTAAAATTTATACCCAAACAAAATGCAATATGTCTTATTTCTCTAACTTCTTACGAAATTTTAATCTGATGCTCAAAAGGAATGTTATGACGATTTTCCCATGGTCATCTGTTTAGGATGTAATTTAGGAGTCTACAAATACCCTAAATTCCTCAGCTGATATATCTGAAAATATAGTGAGACAAGATATGAAATTTGGACTCGAGGTTCCAACAAATATCTTCTCAAATGGACTTTTGCTTTACTTTCTAAAACTTTGTAGTGAAAATTCCATGCTGACATGTTTAGATGAAATTCTGGAGCTTGCAAAAACCCTAACTTCTTCAAATCACATCTCCTAAAATATAGTGATACAAGATTTGAAATTTGGATCTATGATTGAGTGTGATTTCGTATCAAATGGGTTTTTTCTTAGTGTCTGAAGCATCACAGAGAAAAATTTATGGCAAAAATGCTACAATGAGTTGTTTGGAGTAGCAAAACCCTAGAATCAAAATCTCTGATACCAAATGTTTTGGAACCAACTCACAAAAAGATAGAAAAGATAGGTCAACGCCTTAGAAATATGCCTATTTAAGGGGGAAACTGCCTTCACATTACACAAATGAATAATTCTTAGATGATATAAATGAAAAGGCCTCCTTTTTATATATAGGAGTCTAAGGGGTCATAATAAATCAAAGACGACATAGCAATAATAATGTAAGGGCACAATAATAACAATAGTGGGCTTCTATGGGGCACAATAATAACAATATGGGGAGTACATGTGGACAACAATATAATAAGGGGGTTGCACTAATAACTATAAGGGGTTACACAAGTACTCTAGGGACCTAACATATATTGAGAATTATGAAGGCAAAGATCATAAGTTGTAAAGAAGATGATGAGCATTTGATTGAGGCCCAGGAAAATCTTGCAAAATATCAAGAGAAGCAAGCTTAGGCTAATGTAGTTATTCATCAAAGCCTTTCAGATTTCAGAAGTAGGTACAACTAGGGATTAATCATGGAGATGAATAGGAAGAAAAGACTAATTGAGCATATGGAAACATGTCTCAAAAAAGGTATAGGATGGACATGGATGATACAGTAAAGAGTGGAAAACTCTTAGGTACACCTAAGAGGAGGGATTTTATATATAGATATATTATTTAGATTTATTTCTAGGAGACATAATCACCATCACCATCATCAAGATTGTAGGAGGAGTTAAAAGGGATATTTTTCAAAAGAATGCAAGAAATAGAAGCCTCCTAATTTTGATGGTGAGTTGACCAAATCAAAAGATGCAGAAGCATGGCTTCTTCAAATGAGGAAAATTTTCAACGTTCATGATTACATAGAAAATATGAAGGCCAAGGCATCTACTTTTAGTCTCAAAGGAAAGGAAGATATATGTTGGGAAGATGTCACGCATGTCAGAGACATCAAGGAAGACATGTTGATTTGGGAAGAATTTGAAAGGCTCTTCAGGAAGAGATACCTGCGTGAGAAGTATTATGATGGAAAGGCCAAGGAATTATATGAGCTCGAGATGGGTTCCATGTCGAATGAAGAATATACAACCAGATTTCTAGAGTTATTGATATATGTTCCATATCTCAAGGATGAGAAATTAAAGATCCCAAGTTTCATCAATGGATTGTCATTATCATTCAAATACCATATTAAGTTTTATGAGCCTTAGTCATTAGAGTAAGCTATCGGAAATCTAAAGCGCTCCTATGAGTAGTCAAAACGCAAGCCTAAGTTCAAGTGTGTCTCAAAGGGTAGTGAGAAGACTAGAGGAAAATGGCCTAAGAAGTGAGGAAGATCTCATGATACAAATGAAAAGGAAAATATCTCTCCTCATAAGAAATTAAATACAACTAATAAAGGATGCGGGTCTAAGCCTGTGGAGTAGAAAAATAAAGGAAATGGTGGAGAACCATTGAAGTGTGCTACTTATCGTGGATGTCATCATTGGTGTGATTTTCCATCATATCAGGGTGCTAGGCCTCAGATTTACAAAGCTCAGGAGGCACAAATAGTTGGGGATGTATCTCAAAACATTCCTTATATTTATGCAACAATTAGGTAGGCAAATGCATAGGCCTCTATCACTGAGATGGAAGGTGGAACCAAAGGGAGAGTTTTAGCTAGATCCATAATGCATCTTGTAGAAAAATAAGCTCATGCTCCAAAATCAATTAATAAAGCAAGTTAAAGTGGAGCGGAAGCACTTTGGGGCTGAGGAAGCTACGTGGATGATGGTTGATCAAATGGAAGAAAAATAGCTTGTTTCCAATTACAACTAAATTCTTCAAGGGAATGGAAATCCCTTGAGAGATGATCCATGCATATGTGTAGTTGTAAGGTAGCATGATTGGTACAATAGGATAAGGTAACTGGTATACTATTACATTTATTAATTGACTGACAATTCCATTTTTATGGTATTGCGATGTCAAGAATCACATGAGAAAAGAGAATCCAAAGGTTAAATGACCTCCATCCTTAACCATAATCATTTCACCTAAACCAGTCTAGAAATCACCAAAACAAAAAAGATATTCGATGCCTCAAAATTTATTCACCATGCTTAGAGGGATTTTCCCATCTCCACCAACTTATCATTGACTTCCTAGAGAGAACCATCTCCACCCAAAACCCTTGGGATTTTCCTAAGAACACATCAACTAAAACCAAAATCTACAAGCAATCCAAATGTCAATGAAAAATGGGAACCCACTATGCCATGGCTCTCCAAGAAATGGAAAACCACGATTGTACACCATAGGAACTCTAGGAATAAACCATGCCAATCAAAACAAAATGACTAATAAACCAAATTCATGAACCATGCATTAAAATCCAACCACAATAAGCATACATGAAACCTGTTATCTAAAAAATCCTCCTATTAGTTGCTCTTTCTTTGCTTCAGTTATACCCTCTCTTATTGTTGTCTAATATTCTTCTTGTACTCCCTTACTTTTCCTTGCTTGCTTGGTTGTGTCTTCCTTGTGTTCAAGTGATTCCCCCTTTTGTTTCCTCTCTTTTCCGCGTGAGAATTCTAGAATGTCCAAGAGTGTGTTAGAATGTTCTCTCTTATTTTCCTTTCCTTTTTCTTCAATTTCCCTTGCATGCATATTCTTGTATCTTCATCTTCCTTTCTCTTATTTTTGTTTATTTCTTGAATTAATTTCCATTTATTTTCCTTTTCCTTTTGCCAATGCTAGCCAACTTCCATAGCCAATAACTAACTGCAAGTGATTCCCAATGTAATGTTTTTCCTTTCATTCATCTTGAAATATGTGTTCCATAACCTTGGGGTTACCTTTGCCTTTATAATTCCCATCCATTACATGGAAACCTAACCAGGGGATGTTACAAACCTCTCCTTCTTAGGGGAACATTTCCCTCAATGTTCTTTGACACATATGACCATACAAAACTACTGAAAACATGACAACATACTGCTTTTGGAGCTCTAGTAACACAACTCAATACACTATTTAAAATGATATATACATATGCACATTTTCTTCAACCCAAAAAGAAAAGGATACAATGCTCGTATATGCAATAAGGGAACCCAAAATATCACATCTCCACCCTCAAAAGTACTACCAATGATTCAATTCATTCCTAGGAAGTCCAGAATACACAAAGAAAATCCAATACAGCCTTTGTTCAGTGTAGGATCCCCCAAGGAAAGTTTTGGGGCTTAGAGCCCAGATTTTGGTCAAAAATTGTAACTCCAATGTAAAGACTCCGCATTTTATGGGTGTGGAGTGTGTAGCAGAGAAAATTTTAAGAACCCCCACAAAATTTACATTTATAATAAATGGGCGAATCTCCATGGTATATAGGAAAAATGGAAGGCGATTTTATCAATAATATATGTATATATAATTTTTTGGCGAATCTCTCACCAGGCATGGCGAATATTTTACTCAATTATAAAATCTTGTGTTTAAGGCATGGTGAATATTTTACTCAATTATAAAATCTTGTGTTTATTGAATACACAAATGAAATCATTGCATTTCATTAAAATATCTTTTGAAATCAAAATTACCGAAATTACATATCGATAATCTAATGGGTGTAAGATAAAATTAACCCATGCCATTCACAGAAAGCATGAGAAAAAACCTAATATTATATATAAAACCAAGAAAAATTCAAATTCATCACTTCTAGGGACCCCATAACCACCCTGCTAATACACAAGTATGTTCCTGTTTGCAATTAGAGAAATTACCCAAATTACGATCTGTTTACTCCACTTTTAGGGACCTCGTAACCACCCTGCCAATACACAAGTATGTTCACGTTTGCAATTAGAAAAATTACCCAAATTACAATCTGTTTACTCCAGCATCTGTTGGAAAGTTATAGAAGGATGACTAGTGCAATCAATCCATTCCTTTTAGACCTGGATTTGTTTCAGTTTAAAACAGAAGTATACAAATATACTTGTCCAATGTCTATGCGTTAACCATTCACCTTAAGATGTTTTTACAATATAATTTCCTAAGTCTATTTAATATCTTCATTATCATAAAAACCAACCTATATCCATCTTAACTCCACATCTACCACTCTTAGGGGGATGAAATCTATTTACCGCTCTGAGCAGTTGGTAGACCCAGAATTAAGATGGATCTAAGATAGAATTTCCCCTTTAAATAGTCTATGCTCACATGAATACCATGGGTCAATACCATGGGTTATCATAAACCTGGAGCCTAAA
>APFE031503949.1:0-11567 GCA_000404065.3 Pinus taeda | reverse complement strand
TCGGTCAATATTGCTCGGAATATTTATTATGAGATATTTTTGGAAATGGAACAACCATTCTACATTGTCTCATGTGATATAAATATCTATCTAGCCACTCTGGAAATTCAGATTCAATCTGCAACTATCCTGCCGTAAAAAAAAAATTAAAAAAAATATAAAAAAAAAGAGTTGTTTTTAAATCAGCAATATCTCCCTCATCCAGACTCTGATTTGACGGTTATTTTTTTTAATTGGGTAATTTTTCAAGAGGATCTCATATCTGCAATTAGTTTCTCAAAATTCCCCACAAAATCTACAAAAATTGACTAGAGATCCGCCATCCACGAATTGTCGTCAGAAACATTTCTGCAACACCGCTGATTTTTAAATCAGCAATATCTCCCTCATCTAGACTCCAATTCAGCCGATTTTATTTTTGAATTTGGGTATTTTTTCACAAATAATTCAGACATGCAATTTGTTTCAGCAAATTTTACCCCTGCAATTTCATATCTGATCTACAAGCTCGCCACCCCAAAAAATTCCTACAAAAATAAAAGAAAATATTTCTCCACTTTGCCCAAGAAAGTGCTCTGGTACCACTTGTAATAGATGTGACCTGCAAATATATGAAAATATAAAATATACCCAATACTGCAATTAAACCCAAGAGTCAATACAAGAGAAAAATAGATAAACTTCATATCTTTATTAATATCAAACCCTTGAGGTAGGGTAACACCATACAATCACTCCTTAAGGAAGGAGAACACTCCACAAGCCATATGCTTGCAATACAATAATCCTTGACCTCTCTCAATGGGGAATCTTTATCCTCTATATAGGCTTCATACTTACAATATCATGGGTCATTATCATGGGTTTGCCAATACCATATATATAATACAATGGGCTTATCACATTATTTCTAACTGTGGTCCCTTACATGATGCAAGTTAACCACTTTATTTATTAACTATGGCCCATCACATTATTACATTATTCCCTTGGGTACCTCCCTCTGTACCCCATAATATCCCCCCTAGGTATAATACATGAAACTTGCAAGCATTTCACCAATTTGAGATTAATTAGATTTTTCTTGCAACTAGGGTGAATAGAAACAATGGTCTTCTCCTTTAGAATACTTATATGAACCTGTAAACTAGAAATATTAGTAGAAAATAAGCCCTTATGGCTCTTATTGTCCTTCTATCCAGCATGAGACCATTTGTCTAAGAGGACTTTTTCAAAAATTTCAATGGAATGTGCATGCATTAGATGATGGCCATGTGAGTCCCACCATATTAGAGCCTCATCGATTAAAGAAAAATCTATCAAAGCTATCCAAAATGAGAATTTTGAATTTTTCTCTTTTATGATCACTTCAATAGTAGGACCATCATATTTTCTTGTAAAAATCATCTTTATATAACCCTTAAAATAGAATGAGTGTTTTGTCAAAAATTTACCTACTTTGTGGGAAAAATTTAAATTGGCCACAAATCAATCAAAATGGATTAGAATCCTTATTATAACCTGCTTTTTGGAAATGGAACAACCATCTTTCATCATCCCATGTAATTGGAATCGCGATCTGGGTACTCTTGGAAGTTAGATACACACTGCAATTGTCTGGTTGTCACAAAAAATTCTGAAAAAAGAGTTGATTATAAATTAGTTATATCTCCCTCATCCGAACTTTTATTTGACTAATTTAATTTTTGAAATTAAGTGGTTTTTAGAGAAAATATCATATATGTAATTATTTTCTTGAAATTCCATACAAAAATATGCAAAAACTTATTGGAGAGCAGTTGTCCACGCATTTCCGTCAGAAAAAAATTCTGCAAAACACCTAATTTAAATCAGTGATATCTCCTATGCCCGAACCTTGATTCAAACATTTTTTTTTTTGAAATGGGGTATTGTTTTGTAACGAAATTAGATCTATAATTTTTTTTTAAAATTTTGCACCAAAATTTTCATATCTGATCTGCAAAGTCATCACCCACTATTTTCCCCAAACAATTACACCTTAAGGAAGGAGAACACTCCTCAAGCGACATGCTTGACAATACAAAACAATACTCAACATCTCAATGGATATTCTCTAGCCTCTATATAGGCTTCATACATGCAATACCATGGGTATTTCAATACAATACACCAATACATTGGGCTTATCACATTATTCACTAACTACTTGTGGTCTCTTGCATAATGTGGGCTAACCACTTTATTTATTAACTATGGCCCATTTATTTATCATCCTTACATTATTACATCATACTATTCCTTTGGGTACCTCCCTTTGTACCCCATTTTATTCCTTTTAGGTATACTACTTCCCCAAGTTATACTACAAAATTTGATCTCAATAAATAATATATAGATAATTGAAAGACTTATATTAACTTATCTTAAAAAATGCTTCAAAATAAGTAAGACAAAAAGATATTATTTGTCTCTAAACCCTTCTACAGATTACAAACAAAATGTTGGCTAGAAAACCCTTCCATCAAGAGACAATGACAATCCACCAATTTAGTGGTGGAAGCCAATTTGTAAGTTTTATTATACTAAACCTAAAATCACTACGTGCCTCCTTATGAAAAACCAGACTCTATCATGGGACATTCTATAGAAATAAAGATTTAGATGACTTGGTAGATGTCATCCTTATGAATCCAATTTAGAAATTTATTTCCATCTCATTATCTCTTGCCCTACTTGAAATAGGTATAAACAGAAATAGGAGAAATAATAGGTGTTCATAATACTTCACAAGAGGAAACCATTGAATTATATATGAGAAGATGTTGTCAAAAAAGGAAAAACAAGGGGTACAAACCCCTCACTTACTTATTTTTTTGGAATTTGGCTAGGTAGAAATGCCAAAGCAAATTATAGTGTGGGCACCTTTCATCTTAAGTGTGCCATGAAAAATATCAACCCCCACTATTCTTATCCTAACATTTCTCTCTCATTCTCACAATCAAGTTCCAACGAATCCCATAAACAATGAAATCCCCTAGCCTTTCTTTGATGGAGCCTCACAAGGTATTCCTTCTAGAGGTGGGCCCGGGGGAATTATATTCCTATCCCTCAGTCATATCACCTCCCTCGAAAATGGAAAGGGTCCTCTAACATATGCTTCTCAAAGTGGTTCTTGTGTTGGTTTAGGAAAGAGGAAACACAAATTAAAAATTTTGGATGTTTGATTTTACTCATTTAATGGAAGAAAGGAGACTTTACCTTGAGAAATTTCACTTTATAGCCATTGTTCCTTGATATTCAAAGCATGCAAACAACTTTTACTTATCTCTCTTTGCTCATGTTTATAAGGAAAAAGCACAAAAGTTAATGAGCTTTCCAAAGAAGGATTAGTGTTGCAAGAGCACACTTTGGAATCATTCAATCATTTCAAGGAAACTTTCTTCTTATTCCCATGAACCATGATTTTATCTTCTTCACTATAATTAGGATTATGGAATAATAATCCATGAAACATGCAAATGTTTTAATATTATTGGAAATATTGTATGTATACTTTTTTAGGAATTATTTTATGTGTGGGTATTTCTATATATTACCATGGTAAATTGGAGTAATCTAGGCATCTATTTTACCATTAATATATTTTCAAACAATGTCAAATTTTGATTAAAAAATGATTAAATTTCTATATTTTTGTGGATAGACATGTTTATTTTGGAATAGGGATCCCATAAGTTTAATTTAGTTATAAATAATTATTGAGTACATGGTATGGATTTAACCTCTATTGAATATTCTAGAATATTCCTAGTAATATACACAAATTAAAGGTGAAATTTTATTTTAAAAGTAGGTATCATATAAAATGATTTATAGTTCTTTTGGCATATGGCATGTAATAGCGCAACCATATAAAATTAAATGGCCAGTAAGTGTTGATAGGTATCAATATATATAGGCATCAAAGCATCTATCGATAGAATATAAAAACACATTCTTCCTTGTGTGTATATACACACACATATTGAATTTTTATTTTTTTAATAGATTTTGTCCATATCTATTTTTTAGCAACACACAAATAAAATATTTTAACAAGAATATTTTTTCTTTTAGATTGCTATATAAATGACACTAAAATAACTTTAAAGCATTCACACTCATGTTGGGAACTAGAAAACATGTATCTATAAAATAGGAATACACATTCTTCTTTGTGTGTGTATAGCTCATGTTGGGAACTAGAAAACGTGTATCTATAAAATAGGAATACACATTCTGTTTGTGTATGTATATATACATTGATTTTTTTTCTTTTTATTATTATTGTAAAATACTACATGTATGTTTATTTTGTTTGTTAGGTAATCAGTCAATAACACTCAGACACCTGGCACGCTCAGATACCTAGCACACTTGGCCTAGGCCACACCAACTATTATCATGACTGGATTCGTATCCATGGAGTGTCTAACCTATTACATTTTCACCGTGAAGTGTCATAATAGAGTACCTTATCACCATCAATTCTATGACTCATGGGAAATTGAAAATACTACATGTCAATTCCATATTAAGGATTGAATTAGAAACCACTCATTAAGAGAATAAGAAATATCTCTCTCCCTCTTTTTTTTCCCTCATCAAATTGGTATAAAATTATTTTACATAAGCTCGACATCAAAATATTTAATTTATGGTGAACATTAAAATATATATTTTTTCTCTCTCTCTATAAAATTATGAAATTGATATTCAAATAGTGGTTATCATTGATGTTCAAATATTTTATTGAAAATACATATTGAAATAAAGAGAAATTACATAGCTAGCTCATATGGCAAAAGTAAAACTATAAGATTTTTTCTACATTCAATTTATTTATATTTCTATATATAAGGTTGATATAAAATTATTATTATTTTAATATGGAACTTGAAATATCACAAGTAAAATGCAAGAAATGTTTTACATTCAATTCTTTATATTTCTATATATAAATTTGATATAAAACTATATTGTTTAATAAGAAAATTGAAATATTTAAAGTAAAAATATAAGAATATTTTAGATTTAATTTTTTTATCTCTATATAAAAGATTATATAAAATTATGTTTATTAATATTGAAAATGAAATATTTTATTATGTAGTTGAAAACTAATTTTTTTTGTTATTAATTTTTCTTTTCTTAAATATTACATGTTAACTATATGTTTGGTATGGAATGAATTTTGACATCTTTCATATTGGATTGTAATAGAAACAAGCAATTATGAAGTAAATTGTAATTTTTTATTATCAATTACCTTATATCTTTATCTATAAAGTTGATGTAATTATTACCCTGATAGACATGTCATTTTTGGAATAGGGTTACCATAATTCTAATTTAATTATCAATAATTATTAGATGTAATTAGTAATGGATGGTACACATTTAACCTTTATATAATATTTTAAAATATTCTTAGTAAGATACACAAATCAAAGATTGAGATTTATTTTCAAAGTAGTTATGACATTTTGGTCCTTTTAATTAAATTCATTAATTAAAAATGTCATGTGAACAAGTGCCATAGGAAAAGAGTTATTTTTTTTTATAAGTAGTATTGATAAGTCATGGCATTGGACCAAGGTATTTTAACAAAGTCTGTTCTCTCCATAATGAAATATGAGTGAATCACCATGGTAAAAATCTCATTACATGTTATATTAAAAAAATTATGTGTTTTAACTTATCATATATTAATTTTTTTATAATTTAGTTAATTTTTATGTTTTAATAATGTGAGATGTTTGATGAAGTGAATATTTTGATTCTTATTATGAATTGATATTATATTCTAATTTAAACGGTAAGCTATGTTATTTAAAAATATATTGAAGTGTTTTATTTATGGCAAACAATGAAATATTTTTGTTATAAATATTTACATTGAATATATATATATATATATATATATAAGAAAAATGTTTTAACATTGTGTTTAAGAGTGCCTTGGGCAATTAAAATATCAATGCAAATATATATGGAAATATTCTACCAATTGATATATGGAAATATTCTATGAATGAACAGACTTTGTGGACAGTATTCATGATAAATGGAGAAAGAAAAAACTCAATCTTTCATTATTAGCCAGTTACTCAATGATTCATAACTCTGCTCAGTTGCCCATGAGTTATTCCTGGAGAAATAAATGAATGCTCCATTGTCTACCAACTACTCTTTCATAATGGAAAACCTCTGATATTGAATCTACTCATGGGGTTTTTGGGGCGATTGAGACTGACTATGCACTAGGGTTTGAGCAAGCTTCGCGATCTCCCCTAGGTTCCTGTAGTTCTAGCCCGTGGGGCCCTACCCGTCATGACGGATCTGCTACAACATCATGGCACTCGTTCTTTCAAGGATATGGTCTCTGTCGACCACCAAAATAAGATTCATTCTTCACTAAATTTGCCTCCATCTATGCCTTATATATGCCACTAGGAGGAAGCTTGGACAAAGAAGAAAATACTCATCCACAACAAAAAGAGCTTCCAAAAAGGAATGAAGACACAGTGAAAAGAGCAACCAAGGACAATCACACAGACAAGGGCAAGGCCGCAGACTCGTCCTTTTCTGGAATGGTCAATCCTTCACCCTCTCGGGAGAAGCCATAAGATCAAGGGAAAATACCAAGAACAACTATAATCCCAAATCCAAGAGAATCCTAGAACTGGAAATACAGGACCTCGGGGTAGCTGAATACAGAGAATACATGCAGGAACACATGGTTATATGCAATTTCATGGAAATATGGCCAAAAAAAAGAGCCCTGAACTAGTGGATTCAGAGAAAATGGACACCCAAAGGGGAGATCATACTTCAATTGGGCTCCAAAGTATTTTTGCCAGTCATATTTAACATCCTAGAAGACAGAGACATAATTTTTTAAGGAGGAACTTATTTCTACAACTCAGCGAGTTTATACATGAGATTCTGGAGGGAGAAATTCACACCAAAAAAAGAGGATTTCACTAGGGTTCTATTCTGGGTTCGCCTCTGCTCCTTACCAACTGATTCTTGGGCTCCTTCAGTCTTAAAAGGTATAGGAGACCAGATGGGGAGTAAATCAAAATGTATGAAGGCACCAGAACGAGTCACTATGTATCCTATGCCCGAATATGTGTGTACATAGACGTCTCTGGGATGAAGTCTGGCTGCAAAGTATAGACTATGAATAAATTCCTTTCCGATGCAGAAAGTGTCACAAGCACAAGCATCTTTTCCGAGACTGTCCCATGAATAAAACCCCTCAAATGCAAGAGCAATAAAATAAACAAAAAGATATGAAAGGGTTCACCAAAGTAATCTCCAAGGACAAGAATAATAGGAAGAAAGTTATTCCCAAGAAGAACTAATACAAAGAATCAAGCCAGGATCAATTCAAGTTACTAAACAGTGACCAACAACAAAGGGACCCTAATGAAATGATAGAATATGAAGCAGGAGAGGAAGAAATGCACCCAAAAGACAACGACCAAGATGGAAGGGACACAAGTAATACCAATAGACGTAAGGAGCAGTCGTTAGAGGATACATAAATGCAACCAGCCGAAAAGGAGGAAATGCTAGAGGAAGATGTAATAGAAGAAGCTCTATAGGGGGTAGACCTTGCAACAATTGCGGAGGAATGGAAAGAAAAAGGAATAAATGTCATATCATAACAACAATTACAAAACATTGAAGGAGCTTATCTCCTCTAGGAAGAATTGAAACTCAAAGCCCATAATCCAGCACAAGAAAGTATAGCTTCAAAATGCATTTTAGTCAACATCCCGATAGAAGGACTCAACCCCAAAGTCTCAAGCAGAAAGAGAGGACGAAATACCACCATTCATCCCCTTCAAGAACTGGGAGCCAAGTTAATCAATGAAGGAAAGGTAAAGGCTCTTTCTCTATACCCATCTCCATGTTAATGAATTGTGTATCTTGGAATATTATGGGACTCAATAGACCTGGAAAGAAATGCATCATAAAAAGCAGAGGCCTATCTCATCATCTTGACATCTTGATCATTCAAGAAATGAAATTGGACCCGTCTCACCCTCCCCTCCTGCTCAACTCGTGCTTCATGCCTTACAGCTCCTTGGCTAATACGGTTACAGGCACAACGGGAGGGATAGTGACTTTCTGGAAAAATTCCAAATTCAACCTTCTATCTTCTCTGGCCACTCACCATTCCTTAACTGTGATCCTGAGAATCTTAGACACCAATAAGACCATTAGTATAACCAATGTTTATCCCCCACACAAGATGATATACCACATCAAAATGCTCCAAATCATTTCCAATCTCCTTGACCCTCTGCACCACCCCATCAAAATCATAGTTGGTGATTTCAATATAATATCTAACTTATCTGAAAAGAAAGGAGGAATCTGAAAGTTAGATAAGGACTTTGAGGCTTTCCTTCCCACCATTGAAAAGCTCAACCTCATCGACATTCCCACAAGCAATGCTTATTCACCTGGAATAACAGAAGAGGAGGAGACCGTCAAATAACCTCCCATTTAGACGTTTCCTTCTTTCTGAGTCTTCCTATATCATCTCTTGAGAAACGGAGCTGAGAATCCTTCTGCAAGCAGGCTTCGATCACTAGTCTATCTCTCTCAAGATTCAAATTTCCACGTGTCCGAAGAATAAGACTTTCAGGTTTGAGGCCTTCTAATTGAACCACCCAGATTTCATGGAAAAAATGAAACAATGGTGGACCTACTCTCCCTCCAAAACTAGAAACAAAATGTATACCTTATAACAAAAATTAAAACATATCAAAGAGGAAATAAAAAAAATGGAATATAGATACTTTTGGAAATATTATTACGGACAGAAAAAACTTGGAAGAACAACTTGAACTTCTTCAACAAAATATAATTGAAGAAGGGCTATTGGAGACTAGTAAGTAAGAGGAACAACTACTACAACAAAGATGGGATGAAAGAACCATTCAGGAAGAAAAGGTGTGGCAACAAAAATCCCGAATAAATTGGCTAAAATGTGGAGAAAGGAACACTACGTTTTTCCACAAAACAATGATACAGCACAGGAGGAACAACATAATTCTAGCTCTGAAGAACCAAGAGGGTCATCTCATTCACTCTCAAGAGGAGTTGGAAATAGAGCTCACCAACTATTTTAACTCTCTTCTCAAAGAGCTAAGGAATGATCAAGATCAGAATATCAAAAATATCACCAAGAATATTCCCAAAATCCTCACGGAGGACCATAATAAAATGATCTTAAGGAAAGTCTCTCTGCAGGAAATGGAAGATGTTGTCATGGGAATGCCCAATGGAAAAGCTCCAGGGCTGGATGAGTTCACCATTGATTTCTACAAAGCTTGCTAGCCTATCATAAAGGTGGATGTTCATAACCTAGTGGAGGAATCTCAAATTTAGAAGTTTGTCCTTCAAGCCCTTAACTCCACCTTTCTGACTCTGATGCCCAAAGGAATATCTGTGGTCCCCAGACAAATCTAGGCCCATAGTCCTCTGCAATTTCATATACAAAATAATATCCAAAATTCAGGCCAATCAACTTAAAGTCATCCTCCCTCTCCTCATCTGACACCGACAGTATGGATATGTGGAAGGAAGGAAAATCATGGATAACATCAGCCTCTCTCATGAGATTATTCACTCTCTCAAATCCAAAAAAAAAAATGGTATGATGATTTAGCTAGATATGTCCAAAGCCTTTGACAAAATAAGCTGGCTATATGAGACAGATTATATGCATTCACTTTCCACAAGGAAGCATCAAGTGGATAATGGCTATGTTGTTAGGAAACTTCTTCTCCATCCTTATGAATGGCTCACCTTCTCAACACTTCCATCCTTCAAGGGGTATCAGGCAAGGGGATCCAATCTCTCCCTTCCTCTTTTTTATAATGGTAAAAGGGTTAAGTCACTCTATCACTGCTGCCCTGCATGAAAATAATCTCTCTGGCCTCCATCCCCATGCCTCCGCCCCCCCTACAACTCACCAGCAATTTTTGGAGGATACTCTTCTCATGGGCCTCCCATACATCAAAGAGGTTGCCTCTTTCATGTCCATCATGACAGACTTCTCTGTCACTTTGGACGCCTCCATCAATCCCTCTAAATCCAAGTTGTTTGTCTTAACACTCTGTTATCCATTTGTAGGAACATCACTAGACTCCTTGTGATACCTATTATCTCTCTCCCCTCCACCTACCTTGGCATTCCCCTTACCGATAAGCCTCTCTCCCGGGCCACATGGGAGAACCTTCTAAACAAATTGGAGAAAAGATTGGCCAATTGGACCTTTAGATCTCTAAATTTGGTTGGTTTTCTTATCTTGGTTAAATTTGTCCTTCAGTCCATCCCGCTTTACATGTACACGGCTCTGGTAGCCCCAAATTTGATTTCAAACAAAATTAGGAACCTTAAGAGGAAATTCTTATGGAGAGGTGTTGAGGTCAAACATAAATGGGCTCTTGTAGCATGGGATAAAATTTGCAAGCCAAAACAAGATGGTGGCCTCAGTCTTAGAGATATAGACCTGCTAGGAAAGGTCGTGGGAGCCAAAAACTTATGGAGATGTATAGCCAACCCCAACTCCCCTTAGGGTACCCTCTGGAATACAAAGTACACTCCCTCATTAACGCAAGAGAAAATCATCAGGCTCAATGGAAACATCAAAGGTTCTATCATTTGGAATCAAACCTGGGAGAATAGGGACATCATTCAAATACATAGTTTTTGGGAAATAGGAAGCGGTAAAAAGGCTCTTTTTTGGGGAGATGCCTGGAAACAAAGGTCGGAACTTGATCAAGATCACTATCAACATATCAAGGCTAAAATGTAAAATAGAGGCAAGATCAAAGTCAACCAGTACTGGGGAAAAGTGAAGAAAATGACAGATGGAGAAATTGGATCAATTAAGAGGAATGGACTCCCCTTATGAACTCCCAAACCTGGTCAGACCTCTCCATAGAGTTACAAAAAATACGTCTCCTCTTCGACTTTGCTGAGGATAAGCTCATATGGGGGAAAAAATCTGCAGGACACTTCATCTTAAGTGAAGCCTACAAATACATAGCAAAGCACAACCAACTCCAACCAGATCCGGAATGGAATGCAATCTGGGACATGAAGCAATGGATGAAAATATCCATCTTCCTTTGGTTAATCATGCAAAGAAACACTTTAACGTTGAAAAATCTTATAAGAAAAGGCTTTATAAGCCCCTCAAGATGTCCCCTCTACCAGCAAGATGAAAAAACCCCCAATCATATGTTAAATGTATGTTCTTTCACGTCCAATGTTTGGAATTGGATTTCCTTAGTCTTTAAAAGCTATGATTGAGACCCCTCTTCTATTCAAAATACCATTGCGAATAGGAGAACGATATTTCCCCCCATCCATTGGTTAACCACGCATGGAATATACTTCCTTGTTTTATCTGTTGAACTTTGTGAAAGGAACGCAATGCGAGAATATTTTGTGGCCTCTCCATCCAAGAGGAATTCATTATCGTCAAGATCAAAAGCACACTCCGTAAAACAGTT
>APFE031503927.1:232534-254897 GCA_000404065.3 Pinus taeda | reverse complement strand
AGGGAGAAAAAACAATGCTTTCTTGTAGATTAGAATTTGAATGCACGAATAATACAACTGAGTATGAAGCCTTGGTGCAAGGATTATACAAAGCTATCAGCCTGAAAGTTCAATATTTAAAAGTGTTCAGCGATTCAAAGATTGTTATAAAACAAGTTCGAAATACAATCCATTGTCTCTCTAATCACCTCAAACACTATCAGTCTTTAGTCCAAGAAATTTTATCTCATTTCTTAGCATTCAATATTTCACCTATTCCCAGATCCCAGAATGCAGCAGCTGACCTGTTGGCCAATGTTGCTTCTAAACTCCTGCCTTCTGAAGATAGATTTTCAGTAGAGTTGATCTTTAGGCCATCAATTCCTGACAATATCACAAATTGGTGAGTGTTAAACCATGATGAAGACATTCTACATTTCTTAATTTCCGACAAATCCTACAACGATCAGATCATTGATGAAAGTGATCATGATCTTCATATGAAAGAAAAGCATGAGGAAAACTCAATACCAAGACCTGTGGTTAAACTTGAAGATCTCTATGACATTAAAGACAGGTTCAAACATGTAACCAATTCAAAACGCCAAAGTTCTACCTTAAGGTTTGAATTGATAAATCTTGGTACTGAGCAGAACCCTCAAAATATCAATTTAGGATTAGGACTTTCTGAACAGGAAAGAACAACATTTATTAGATTATTAAGAAAAAATAAACATGTCTTCGCTTGGAAGTATGATGATTTAAAAACATATGATACATCTATCATACGACATACCATTCCAATGCTACCTGAACAAAAACCAGTTCAACAAAAGTTGAGGAAAATACATCCAAACTTAAAGAGTCAGATAAAATCAGAACTCAATAAACTCTTTAAAGCAAAGATTATTTTTCCTGTTCGGCACTCAAACCGGGTCTCCAACATGGTGCCTGTTAGGAAGAAAAATGGTGACATCAGGATTTGTATAGATTTCAGAAATCTGAATAAGGCAAGTCAAAAAGATAATTTCCCATTACCTACCATGGAGAAAATACGCCATTCAGTAGCAGGTTCTAAACTAATGTCCTTTCTAGACGTTTTTTCAGGATACAACCAAGTTCTGGTTCATCCTGATGACAGACTCAAAACTACTTTCAGAACAAAATGGGGAACTTACGCCTATCAGAAAATTCCTTTTGGACTTATTAACGCAGGAGCTACATTCCAAAGAGCAATGGATATAGCCTTCAAAGGATTGATCAACAAAACAGTAGTTGTCTATTTAGATGACATTACTGTATTTTCCAAGAAGAGATCCAACCATTTACATGATTTGAATCAAATCTTTGAACGCTGTAGAAGGTATGGTATTTCACTCAATCCCAAAAAATCCTTCTTTTCTCTGAATCAAAGAAAGCTCTTGGGCTTTATGGTTTCCAAAGATGGTATTTATATTGATCCTGATAGGATTAAAGAGATTTCTGAAATCCCATTTCCTCATAACAAAAATCCATGCAGTCATTTTTAGGTCAAATTAACTTTGTCAAAAGATTTGTTCCCGATTTTTCTCACATCATTTTACCATTACAAACCATGATTAAGAAAAATTCAGTGTTTAGATGGGGATCTGCGGAAAAGGAAACATTTGATTCAATCAAACAATCAATAATTAATGCCCCCGCTTTAAACAACTCCTAATTTTTCTAGTCATTTCATATTGTATACTATCGCGTCCAATTCATTTTATGCACCGGTACTCATTCAGATTAATGATCACAACTTGGAAGCACCAATTTAATTTTTTAGTTCAAATTTTCAGGTCGCAAAACCAAATTATTCCGAAGTTGAAAAACAAGCGTTTGGTGTGTATAAAGCTGTCAAACATTATAGATCCTTCCTTTTGAAAGCCCATACAAAAGTTATAGTTCCTTTTTCTGCAGTAAGGCAATTACTGATCCAAAGGGAATTAGGTGAGAAAAGGGCAAATTGGGTTACAACAATTCAAGAATATGACTTGGAAATCAAGCGAGAAAAGATTGTTAGAGGCCAAGGTTTTTGCCGGTTATTTGCAGGAGCATCCAACATTCAAGAATCAGGTGATACAGAACATATTGAAGAAATCAACCAGATAAGTATCACTAATTCTGAATCTCAATATGCGGATTTGATCTTTTATTTGAAAAATAGATATGCACCTCCTAATATTTCTTATAAAAACAAACGGGCCATTATATTAAAAGCAAAAAACTTCATAATCATTGATTATGTGCTTTTTAGGTGAAATTATGATTCAGTTTTATTAAGATGCCTAGCAAAACCTGAAGCACAAAAGGTTTTGCAGGAGCTACATGATGGACCAGTAGGAGGAAATTTTGGAGTTGACGCCACAGCCCACAAAATCATTCATTCTGGATATTATTGGCCCACCCTATTCAGAGATACTCACGAATATGTAAGGAAATGCCGAAGTTGTCAAATCTCCAGTGGAAGACAAAGAAAACCAAATTTCCCTTTGCAACAAGTAACCATTGATCAACCTTTCAAACAATGGGGATTAGATATCATTGGGGAAATAACTCCACAGTCCTCCAAACAACATAAGTATATCCTTACTGCTACTGATTACTTTACCAAGTGGGTTGAAGCAATTCCGTTAAAGACAACAAACTCTGAAGGAATTATAGAGTTTATAGATCAATTCATCATTACTAGGTTTGGTGTCCCAAATGCTCTTGATTTCGATAATGCATCTTATTTCTCTAGAAATTCCATGTTTGAGTTCACTATTAAAAGAGGATTTAAATTGAAATATTATGCAAATTACTATCCCCAGGGTAATGGTTTAGTAGAGTCTACCAATAAAAATCTAGTCAAAATTATTAAGCGAACTATTGAACAGAATCATAATAACTAGCACAAATCTTTAATATTCACACTATGGGTTGATAGAATAACGTAGAAGGCCTCCATAGGTACTTCTCCATTCAATCTTGTATATGGGAAAGAAGCAGTACTACCAACCAACCTAGTGCTTCCTTCTCTAGCCCTAGTTCAGTTTATTGAAGAAAACCCCTCTTCTCCTATCCAACTCAGACATGATCAAATCTTAAAATTAGAAGAAGAAAGAGAAAACGCCAAAATTACTCATGCAAAACATCAGCAGATAATCAAGTCATCATTTGATTCAGCTTCATCTAGTTCGAAACAGTTGCAGGTTGGTGATCTAGTTCTGAAATGGGATAAAGCCCATGAGCATAAAGGCAAACACACCAAGTTCCAAAAGATGTGGCTTGGACCATTTCAGATCAGCGAGAAGATAGGCCATTCAACATTCATATTATAAGATCTATCAGGAAAGAGGGACTCTCTTCTTGTTAATGGCCTCATCTTAAAGAAATTCTTCAATTGAGGAGGTAACCCCTTCTCCTTTAATTTCAGTAGGATTTGTAGTTTTTAGGACCATTAGTAAATAAAGTTGTAAGATATTTTCTATTGGCCTTTGCTATATTGAAAAGTTGCTCAAAAGAAGTAATTTTGATATTTACTTTTGAAAATAGAAGCCTTAAACAAAAGGGACAATTTCTAGGAAATTAGGTATATTCACATTCTGAAAACCCCATTTCATTTTTGTGAAATATTCTCAAGATTTAGAAGTACTGTAAATCATTTTAATGTTTTCAAATTGGCCACAAAAAGGGTTATCAATATCAAAACAGAGACTGATTCAATCTTAGCTTCCTCAACTTGTATCTTGTCATCCATTTTCTTTTAAGGAGAAAATTGTTCATCCCATTCATCCAAGTTTATGATTACTCATAGTGTAATTCTAAAATATTGATATAAAGATAAGGGGTCTTATTACAAGCCTTCTTACCATGATCATGGGAAATAGTCTAACCGACATTACCAACACTGCATACCAAAACAGGGTAATGGCTTATAAGCATAAGACAAGGGGTCTCATCACGAGCCAGCTTGTTCGATTAGATTACAACCAGTGAATGGCATTGTCAAATCAGCTGGCAACCAAACCAAGACAATGGATTTTTATCTTACTAAAAATGGAAAAGAAAAGAAATAAAAAATATGAAAAACATGTTTTGAATTCATTATTTTAATCATACTCTGAGATGGAAGGGGTCGTGAAAAATCAAATGATTAAAAGGTATCCCTGCCGAAACTATGAACGTTTGCTGGCAGCAGAGGCTCTACCCGTGACAAAGGAGTCAACTAAAAAGGCTAAGTTGGAAAAGTCTTTTGTTTTAACATTATCAACCAATAAAGGTCAATTCAAAACTTAGAATGTATTTAGTTTTAACAAGAGAAAGAATTAGCAAAAACATGCCTTTATTATATTCAGTTAGTGTGTATACTTAGTTATATTAGAACTTTCCTTTTGATAAGGTATCTATGTAAAGGAAGTTAAAAAAATTTCAATAACTTTTTCAGAGATAACTGTTTCTTCCAGTGAATCGCCAATTGTTGTGCTATACAACAACCCCCCATTTCAAAAAAATCTTACTTTAGAAAATTATAATTTGAAATGGGTCCCTTTTAGATTAAATTGGTATTAATCCATCACTCTTCTAAAGGTTCGGAAATAAACAAAACATCTTAAAACCTTTTGAAATAATCGGTCTTAAAAATAAAACGAATAATTCTTTATTATTGCGATAAAGCGATCGCAAGATCGCATATCGCAATAACAAAGGATGCATAACCATGACCCATTGATTTTCCCCGATGCGATAAAAGCAAGTGACCAATGGGTATCGTGAAAACAAATAATAAAAGGCCCCTCCCCTTTGCTCCGATGCGATATCGCAATCGGAAATCAGGGAATGCGACGTGAACATAACAAACTTTCTCCTTCAAACTCTCGATGCGAGTCAAGCGATATCGCTATCGGCGATCGGTGATTCCATAATGCTTAAATAAATTGCCCCAAGGCTTCCTCCAATTGCCGATTGTGATGAACCCAAGCGCGAATTTCGAAAAGGATCAATATGATTTCCCTATATTATATATTAATTATCATTGAAAGCCTTTTCTCTTCCCGATAGAGATTCGCTCGCGTCCAACCGCCAAAAAATCAAATCCACGCTTAAACCATTATTCGGAAAATAAAGGATATAATGAGAATTTAAATGATTGACAGGTTTTAACGGCCAATTAATGAGTAGTTATGCCTAAATCCTTTCAGAGATTGTATCCGCGGGAGCCTTATGATAAATCTTCCATTATTCATTGATTGACACAATTCCCTCATACTTGGTTTTCGCCATCTTTTCTCTGCATTACGTTCAGTTTTCTCTTGCGTAGAGTTTTTCCACAATAACGATTCCAGACCAAATGGGAAAGAAATCTAAGAAGTTTGGAACGCCTTCGGCTTCTATTGTAACAGGACAACATGCCACCGATCTGGGACCAAGAAAGAAGGGATTAATCTCAGATACCACATGTCTCGGCCTTGGCAGCACCACTTGGGAAAATATTTACAACCTGGTTGAAGCCGAGGAACCTCAGCAAACATCGGTGCAAGCTTCAGCAGGTTCAAGTTGGAAGTCTGATGCTACTTTAAAAGATTTAGTTGATTCCTACCTACATAGGATAGCAGCTCGAGAGCAAATTCTTCCGTATACGGATGTGGTGAGATGGGCAATTGAGGAAATTCCAATTACGGATAGAACATTCTGCATTGTTGATGGGAGAGTATTTGGTTCATTTCAGCCCAATGATTTCAGACAAATTTACCATTTTCCCGAACCAGAGAAGAAGTACAAAAAAGCATTTCTGGAGAAGTTTCGAGATGAGAATGAAACTGAGTCAGCGCCTATACGAGAATGGAGACAGAACCCGATGAAACACAAACATGAGTCTTCGGGAAAGTACTATGTCGACTCCTTATGCTCTCCTTATTGTTATGCTGGAGTCATGATGTGTCGATTGTGGGGATTACATCATTTTTTAAAATTTTCCATAGAAATGGTTCCTTTGATGGAAGCGGCATGTAATAGTGAAATCATGGATTGGGGGACTATATTATCGGATAAGTTGGCTACGGCTATTCTTGAATTCAGAAACAAATCCCATGTTACTGATAGGTTCATCCCTCCATTTTATTTTAGTGCCTATATTTTGGATACCCTCTGTTTCAATTCCAAGTTTCCTGTGTTAGGGTGGAGATGGACTCCACAGGACCCTATACCTATTCATATCTACCACCAGAAACTATGGAAAGCTCATTATAAACACCATTTGTACCAAGTCTGCAATGGATTTATGCTACCTATTTACTATGCAATTTTTGATAAACCTGCCCCTAAGATCTCCTCTCAGGATGAGATTGACTTAACATCCCTAGGAACCTGGTTTGGAGAAGAAAAATTCACCTATGTAAGAGTTTTTGGCAGTCAGGCTAGACCTCATGTCTTCCCCTTGTACATACCAGGCAAGCTATTAGCTCACGAAATAGCATATCAGCTTACAACTGCATCAGCCACGAAAACTCTCAGAAATTCAAAGAAGCAAGTTTGGCCTTCTTTTCCTCTTATATGTGGCGTCTATACTCTGCATGATTATAAACATGCAAGGAAAGAGGTAGAAAAAATTAACATCCTAAGTCTCGCCACTCTGCTTAATAGATGTTTCGACCCGAAGAATGTCATCTATAATGCCCTAGATCAAGCCAAGCTTACTAAATTTGAACATAAGGAAGATGAGTTTGATGACCTGTTCTCCTCCGCCGAGTCAATCTTCCAAGTGCCACAGCTAGCTAGAATGAGATAACATGATGACGGGTTAGTAGAATCTAACAAACTTAGAGAACAGAGGTTGCAAACTCTACCTCTAGATTTGTTAGCTACTACCCCGATGATACAGTCAAACAAGCCTTAGCAGCAGCTTACCAGCGAACCTCCTGCTACATCCGAAATATTTGAAGAAGTCCAGATAAGAGAGCAGGAGGAAATCCAGAGGTTAGAACAGGAAGAGGCACAGAGGAAAGAACAGGAAGAGGCAAAGAGGAAAGATAGAGAGGAAGCATAAAAGAAAGAACAGAAGAGAATAAGAGAAGAAGAGTAGAAAAGGTAGCAGGAACAGAGCAGCAAGGAAATGAATGTTGATACTCAAGTGGACCCAAGATTGCTCGAAGAATGGCAACAATTTAATACAATTATAGGCAATCTTGAGACCTCAATGGACGCCGAAACATCCAAAGCTACCGACACAAGATACAGCATCAATGGAGGTTCCAAGCAAAGGAACCAGCGGTCTACCCCAAACTACACTAGTAGAAATAATTCCGAAGAATCCTTCCGATCAAATTATTTTGTAGGTGGAGGACATTCCTCCACTAGATGTTTTCTATAGCCCAAAACACAGGGCTGTAATAAAGTGACAGTGGAAAAGGAGAAGGATTGATCAACCTTCTATGTTCCCTGAACAAACAATAACAGCCAATGTGGTATGGAGAGAAGAATTCGACCCCTCCGATGACCTTACAAAGTTATCTCAATATGTCGGTGCCTATTCAGCAACCACCATGGATAAGGCATCAGAGGTAAGCAATTTGTTGAAAGAAAAGGATCAAGCGATCGCTTCATTATAAACACAGCTATCGGAAGAGCAGCAGAAGTCAAAACAGCTACAACAGCAACTATCCACACAGCGACAGTTAAACAACTAGCGAAACAAACAGTTGCATGAAGAGAAGCAGAGGATCGATTCGGGAGCAATCCAGAGACAGAAGGAACTATCTGAGGCATTATCAAAGTTGAAGGTGATGAATAAATAGATAGCAAAGACAAAATATGAGCAAATTTCTCAATTATCAGCTCAAGTAGAAATGTTCAAGAGTCTTCCCCAGCCTGACGAGTTCAGAGCAGAGGCAATGCAAATTAACAAGGCATTAATAACACAAATAAGATTGTTATGTCATGAAATTTCCCAAGTTGAACCTTTATGCGACATAACAACATCTATAATAGATAAGTCAGTTGATGCCAGGAAGGAGTTAGAGCAAGCCGAAGACACTTTGACAGATTTTCTTACTTGGCAGGACTCTAATGAGGGACAGGCGGCAAACTTGCCCAAAATCTTAGAATCCCATAATGAAATCCTATTCACAGAGTGGCAGTCCCAATTAATGAAAGCAAAGAGAGTTGTTTCCAGATGCAAGTTATCTACGAGAAATTTAATTGACTTGATCAATAATACTCTCTATTTATCTAACATGATTTCTCAATGTACACCAGGTAAACTATTATCGGCCAAGACATTGGAGCAGTCATGTAATCAAGAGCTAGAAAAGAATGGGAGATTGATCTCAGGGATTAAAAGTTTTGCTTGGGACACCTATTGGTTGTTCCTAGTAAAACCATATAGTCAGAGAGTCGCCTTCAAATGCCTAACAGATGCAATCGGGTGTATCATTCCCGATATACATGATGCCACCTATGCTTCTCAAATCAACTCTCATCTTAGCGGCCCTCAAGAAGTGGATCCAATGCTGGCAATATGCCAACTCAGGACTAAGGGAAAACAGCCAGAAGGATGAATCATCACTGCCGATTACCAGATCACTGTGGGAGAGATATTTAAGATTGGATTATACCAATTTAGTAGCATTTTAATTTTGTAGTTTTTTAGCTTAGTTTAGTATTTATAGACCCTTTCATGTATTTAGAAAGGGTCGTAAGTTTTTGTATATGACTTAAGCCTGAAGTTGCACTACTGTACTTCAAGCATATTCTTTTATGAAGACTGGACCAATATTTCCAAATTTTGATAATGAAGCCTTGATGTGAATGTGCACTATTGCCTTTTTTAAAAGTATTTCTGAATTGGAAGAAGGAATTCAAATTATGATTGGCGTAGGGAATAATTCGCAACTCATATGGTACTATTATCTATGTCTGAACTTATTCCTTTTATGTGAATTTTTGTTTGGTCATTTTTGCTATTATTGAATATGTGAATGTGTTTTAAACAGTAAGCTTTATACTTTCCACTATGGGATGTTTACAGTTTGCTACTCTTTCAATCATGCATGTATTGGTAATATAAAAGAGAAGTGTAATATTGTTTTATCAATTACTTCGTTCAACTATTTGAACGAAGCGATTATCATTTAAATGAATGTCTCTGTTTATTGCATAGTGTCATCTATATGCCTATCAACAAACACAGATTATTAAACGTTTCACTTAAAGAATAGAAGCTTCCCGGGATAAAATAGTCATTTACGTTTTCGTTCATAGAATAATTCCTCCATTTATTATCACTTATTAGAAAACCAATCATTCATTCACCCCCTTTTATTCATTAATGGGAAACTGGTCCCATTATATCCAGTTGGAGCCACCATCCCAAATGGAAAAGGAGTTGTATTAAGGTACGGACCGGGTGGTTATCCCCCGATGTTGATGTAACGATTTTCGGGGCATCAACACAGAGGTAACAGGGTCTGTTTCAAAATTGTATGATATGGGTCTGACAGAGACCATCCGGCACAGGTTGAGGAGGAGCAGATAATCTTCTAATAATGTATTATTGGCATTATCTTAGAAACTTTTGGTTCTAGTTCACAGTTGTTCTTGGTTTCAGGAGGAACAGAGGCAGAGGGAAAACAGAAGGAAATCTTGGTTGCTGATCTGAATGGTGATTGTTAGTTGTTGCTGCTATCAGTTATTGGTGTCTTTCATAAGACTTGTTTTAAATATTTCGTCTCTATGTCATGTATATTTTTCTTATATGGTGTCAAGGTCATGTAATGGCTTATATTGGTTTCCCCACTATGCCTGGGATGAAGATGTAAAGTATTTGGTCATCATATGTAAATTTCTGATGTATTCCCACTTGGTTGGGTGGATGATCCCCACTTGGTTGGGTGATGGATCTATGTATTGAGTCTTTTGGCGATAGGAAGGTCTTTTATGATGCATAAGTCTTGGTTCTTCTTGAAGAACATCTTTTTGCAGATCTTGCCTACAGTCAGGGGGAGCATGGTCAGCACAGCAAGACAGAGATTTCAGCATGTACTCAGGGGGAGCACAACCCTTTTCCCTTGGTGATAAAGGGGGAGAATGATCTTGAGGATCTTGTTGTTGCCATCAAGTCCAAAGGGGGAGATTGTTGGCATTATGGCACAGGTTTGGAGCTATGGCGCAGGTGTTGTCCTTGATGGAAACTCTCTTTGGTAATAGACCTCAGTCTAGGCACTCAGAAAGAAGAAAAAGACATATACACAGGTACATATAGACTAAGACGCGTATACACGCTGGTTATACATTACAAAAGCGCGTATATGTTGGGGATCATACTTTTGGTCCATGGTAGTTAGTTCTTGGGATTTGAACCTATGTTTTGGACCATGGCGTCTCGTCAGAAGTGTTGATCCCTAATTTTTGGTTCATGGTATTGAAATGTTATGGTTTTGGATCATGGTATTGAGGAAGGCCTAAGACTATAAAAGAGGAGGGAGATCATGTGGCAAATTATCATTTGAATTATTATTGAAGATCTGATAAAGTGCTAGAGCTGGTATATTGGTAATTGGGTTATGATGCAGATCTGGATCTGAATGAAGGAGAAACCTTAGAACAAAAAGAAGGATAAGTTCTATTGATGGGTCATAATCTTTAAGCTTGAATGATAGTATCTTTGTATGATTTTGACCTGCTAGATGTGGCGCTTGCTTGATCTACAAATTTGATAATCTGGGTTAATTAATGATTGAATATCTGAAAGAGTGAATTATCCTTTATAGATCTGTACGCAGGTTTAGTGAAGCGAAGAGGCGTATACACGCAAGTTCTGTGAAGTAAAGAAGCGTATACGCAGGTTGTTCCATACGCAGAAGAGTATGCACACTAGTTTCAGGCTTTTGAAATAGCGTATATACTCTAAGTTGTGATCTAGCTGCTTCTGTCTATTGTTGTTGTGTTCTGGGATCTGTTTTCTGGTGTTTGGTTTCTGGTACTATGCTTTGGGTACATCTGTCAGAGAAGTATCTACTTGATTCAGATCTAATTGGTTGATGGAGAAATTCTTGATGATTGATTGATGTTCATGGATCCAGTCTGAAAATTTATGAAACGTGGTCCCTGGAAGAAAGAGAAGGTTGTAGCCTTCTGTAGGCCAACATCTACGTACTAGTATCTTGGCTAGTACAAGAGCTAAAGGGGGTTGTAGCTCCCTTCCAGGAGAAGCTGGAGAACGAGAGAGGGTTGTAGCTCTCTGCAGGTTGCAGCCTGCGTACTGGTAAAGGACTGGACCAGTACATTGTAAAAGAAGTTTCTAAATAAAGAAAGATAGAGATGAATTGCAGCAGGTGGTTTTCACCCACATTGGGTTTCCACCTTATATCTTGTGTTCTTGTGTGTGATTGTCTTTCTGCTCTGTTTTACTGTCTCTGGTTACTTGTTATTTTATTCTGCATCACAGATTAACAATCATCATCAGAAAGATAAATTAAAAGTTTGCTTTGTATACGCGGGTTTCCTTCTGCATAGTTGCATATATACGCGGGTTTAACTAACTAAAGTAGCGTATACAATTTTTTTTTGAAAAGGAATATTTGACTTGATAATACTGATTCACCCCCCCTCTCAGTATTATTTCAACATACATTTATTTCCTAAACACTCATAGAATATTTTAACGAAGTTTGACCCTGATAAAATGACAAGGGTTGAGAACCATATCAACAAATCATATTTGCATTTAAGAATGTTAGAGGTTTTTTTCGACGATCTCACCTGCAAACTATTTCCTTACACCCTTGAAGGAAGAGCATCGATGTAGTATAACAAACTTATAGCCAATTCAATACACAATTAGAGGGAGTTTAAGAAGCTTTTCTTGCATAAATTCATTGATGACAAAACTCCTGCCATGTTATTGAAGGAACTCAGCAATTGCAAGATGGGGAACAAGGAAAAGTTGAAAAACTTTAATCATAAATTCACTTGCACCTTGAATAATTTATCCAAAGACATCCAGCCACATGATTACATCATTAAGGACTATTACACTTTTGCCTTACCAAAAAACATTTTTGTGTTTTTGAAAAGAGTTGCAAAAGACACATTGCCTTAAAATGTAGTGAAAATTATTAATATCGAAAAGGATATAGATCCATTGGTGTTATCACTGATCAGGGAGACTCTAAAGATACTAGAAAGAAGTCTCAAGCCTCTTCTAGTAAAACCAATGAAGAAACTTCACTTTTTATGGAGAGCTTGACTAAATGTAACACAACATTTTTTCACTATCCCTGTACACCGTGTCCATGATCCTGGAGGACCTCTATAGTATTCCCGACATGCTTTCCTATCATGAAGAAACTCTCATTGTGTCCCTCTTCATGAGCAGAAAAATTCCCTTTTGCATCATTTCCCCAAAACCTTTTGTTTATCCCAGTTTACAAGACTGACGCTAATGACCTAAGTCCTCCTCGCGCTGATATGCAGGGCTTACAACTGTCCCTAGCGCTGATCAGATCAACTCAGCCCTTTCTCAGTCACGTTGATCCTCTTTTGGAAAGTTTTTTAAGTATGGGGCCAAAGCTTCTAGCTCTAGAAGCTTTGTAACAGAAGTTTGGTAAATGGTTAGGCCAGATGGAGTCGAAGAGATCAATTTGGGCTCTTTTCCCCTATTAGGATGGAGCTAATCCAAGAGATAAGGCCTTCTCCCATGAGAAGAGGAACCATCTCCCTTCCATCCTAGCTATATAAACCTCTATTTTTCCCAAGAACAAGCTAGCTTTTAGTCCTAATTAAGTTATGGCTTAGGTTTTGATTTTGGAGTAGTCAGCAAGCTACCCATAGTTTGTAGCTTTCTTGTTTGTGTTTAAGGGAGAATTGTGAGTTTGGTTTGATGTGAAGACTAAATGGAATAGCCTTGTGACTACCATTGCCAAGGCTACCCATGAGATGCCAGCAGAAGTGTGGGAACCCAGATATGTCACAGAAGAATAACAACATCAAGACATTGGTTGTAATCTCTTCTTGAACTAATATAGATGCAACTATCGATTGATTTCCTGCATGAAATTTCATCTCACATATTTATGGCTTAATGTTTCTTGACCTGTTAAGTAGGTTGAATACAATATTGTATGCTATTATGTTTATTGTTTATTGTTGTTTGCTTGTTTCAGGTGTGCGAAGGAAGGAAACGAAAGATAGATGGAGTGAGGAAGCAGGATCATCACCCATTGGAATAGCACTCTAAGAGGTAGGCCCTATTAATTGATTCTAGCCTAAGGAAATATTCCATAGATTGTCTATTTGTGACTAGACCTGCTCTCTCGGGCTAGAGGAATTGTTTTTGTCTGCACTTAGAATTTACTTGCATCACAAATTGGCGACCATACTGGGGAACCAATCCTTCTGTTTGATTGATTGTAATTTCATGGTTTTGTGTGAACTTTTCTATTATCACCATTTCCCTCTAGTCTTCTTTCCTTTGCCTATTTTACTGCTTTGAGTCTAAAATTTATAGTAGCAAGTCTCATTTTTACCTGAAGGAATTTTTATTCTTTCCTTTGAATCCTCGGCCAGAGCAATTTTTTCTAAAAGAGTTGCGTCAATCGGATTGAGTTTCACAACAACAGTCATGCCAACTCCCCTCTTGCACTTGTTGTCGGTTAGGTAGTCGTGTTGATGCATGTAGGTGGAGATTAGAGTTTACCCCAGATCTCAACCAGTGTGTCTTTCTCTCTTGATTTCTGCCTCTTAGCTTGTTTTAGGCTATTTCTCCCTAACTGGAAAGTTTGATTTAGCTTGGTTTATGTGCTTGTTGGTTTTCCTTATTTTGCTTGATTTCTTGAGTATTTGGACGGTTAGTGGCTCTAGGACATCTAGCTTGTCATCCATCCCACTGATTGTGAACTCAGTGAGTCAAGTTGTTGGTAAATTTACTCCTTGTATTTCATTTGTAGTCCTCTTATTGCTTTGATCTCCATCATCCAAGTTTGAAAAGTTTTCTTTGATCATTTAAACTCTCTTTTCTGGCATAAATCACATTTCTTATCTTGTTTTTGGTATAGTCATTGCATCATTGGTTTGGAAGAAGTTGGTTTTGTGTCTTGTCATCTGCTTCAATATTGATTGTATCGAAACAAATTTCATTGAAATGTTTTGCAAAAATTTCGTTTTTTTTCATTTCATGTGAAGTACACAATTCTAGTTTGTTGCATCAATATGTTACATTAGTTAGCATCATTGAAGATTAAAGTTGCATTTGCATTTGAAAAGAAAAAGAATTCCCTTTACCTTTGGAAGGACTGCTTGAAGTACACTTGTTAGGAAAATAGGAATTGGGAAGGGTTTTTCATTATTTTGTTTTCAAAAAGTGTAGTGAAAAAATAATTTTGTTTTCAGTTGCTTGGTTGTTTGCATTTGATTGTGTTTTCTACCCTCTCTAGTGTAAACAATTCAATGAATTGAAAGGGTCTTGTATCATTTAGTTGCATACAGGATTTTTTGAGTCACATCACTAAGGCCCGAAAACTGAGACATAATTCAAGATAAAATTTAAAATGAACTCAATTAACCTAAGGCACATTTGAAACCTAACGATCACATTTAGAAGGTCTAGGCTAGAGATGTGTTCCAATGCCTTTTAAACCTAGCAATTTTCATTCGATTCGGCACTAGACAACGCTAGTATGGATTTGTGCTTCCCATGCCATTGAGTATATAAAGGGAGAGCCCACTAGGTTTCAATCCTTCATCCATAGGAAGCTGAGTCTGGTGCCTTATAAATGCGATACGCCAAACACAGCATTCAAGGAGATCGCCTGCTCGTATTTCTCGGTTCGCCGAGAGGTATTCTACAGTTCACAGTTACCTGGTAATCCTTTTTACCTAGATCATCCTGAGTAGTCATTTGATCTTTTTTACTCTTTAAGCTTTAAATATCATCCGAGCACTTTTCCTTTTGAGCTTGCTTCAAATTGAAAGTGATAGAGTCACCTTTTCTTCTTTCTCAACTCTTAAAACATGAAAGAGAACTAGTTTTTTTATGCATCTTAAAAAATTGTTTCCGACAATCTCATAACACTCCGATTAGTATTTTCTAGACCAAATTTTGAGTATTCCTTTTAAAATAACATTTAAAGCCTTGGTATTTATCTCTATATTCCTATTATTTCAGGTAAAGCCATCATGGTTGAACCGTCCAGTTCACCTAGTTCCTCTTCCTCTCCTCTGTCTGAAAGATTGTCTGAGGAGCCATTTCCTGAATTATCGTAGTCACTTGAGGACCAAGGTGTTGAACGTGGAATCATTCTGAGCATTCAACCTTTGTCATCTCGTCCTCCATGTCCCTCACATACAGGTTCAATAAATGACTCAAACTATTCTTGATGAATCTGGAACTCCTGCAACCTTCTAGGGTGAAGCTACATTTGTTTCGATAACTATTCTCAACAAAGAAAATGTTTGGGTAAATAGCAATCAAAATCCATATGAAATTGGTATGTTAAGCCTCCTATTGTAAAACACTTTCGAATTTTTGGAAACAAATGTTTCATTAAAAGGACCGATGAAAAACTTGGTAAGTTCGAACCCAGAGCAGATGAAGGAATTATTCTTGGTTATTCATCCAGAAGTAAAGGATACAAATGTTATAATAAAATACTTTGGAAAATCATTGAAAGCATTGATGTTGTAATTGATGAAGCATGTAGAAATCAAGAACAAATGAAATCAACAAAGGAATATGACAATGAGGAATATGGGGAATGATTTCCTGCATCAAATCAAAATGATATTGAAGAAGAAACCAATGAATCACCAAAAGAAGATACAATATTTAGGAAAAAAACTCCATCCAGGTATGTTTAGAGAATCATCCAGAATCTCAAATTCTAGGAGAAAAAGGGTCTGGAGTACAGACAAGAATAACTCTTACAGGGACCTCAAGTTATCTAGCATTACACTCCTCCACAAAACCTTAGAATGTAAATGAAGCCTGCAAAGATGAATGTTGGGTCAAGGCCATGGATGAAGACCTGGACCAAATTGAAAAGAATGATACATGGGAATTAGTTCCTAGACCTCATGATAAAAATGTTATAGGAACAAAATGGATATTTAAAAATAGGCTGAATGAAAATGAAGAAGTTATTAGAAACAAGGCAAGACTTGTTTGTAAAGGGTATGCTCAACAAGAAGGTATAGATTTTGAATAAAAAAATTTCACCTGTTGCCAAACTTGAAGCCATAAGGATGTTTCTTGCTCTCTCTAGTTTTCAAAAATTCAGAGCATATCAAATGGATGTAAAATCAACTTTTCTTAATGGAGATCTAGAAGAAGAAGTTTATATTGAACAACCAGAAGGATTCATTCTTCCAAATGATGCAAAAATCGTATGCAAGCTCAAAAAGGCTCTCAATGGTTTGAAACGGGCTCCAAGGGCTTGGTATTACCACCTTGACAAATATCTACAACAACAAGGCCTCACAAAAGGTTCTATAGATAGCAATTTATACACAAAGATTGAAAATTATAAATTGCTAATTATTGTTGTTTATGTTGATGATATCATCTTTTATAGCAATGAAGAATCCATGAGTCGGAATTTTTCTTCAGTATTGCAACAAGAATTTGAAATGTCCTTACTTGGTGAACTTACTTATTTTCTTGGTCTAGAAGTATAGTAAAAAAAATATGATATCTTTCTTTCACAAACCAAATATCTCAAGAAGATATTGAAGAAGTACGGGATGGAATATTCTAAACCAGTATGTACTCCAATAGTAACAGGGTGCAATCTAAGTTCTAACAATGAATCACCAATAGTAAGCCAACCAACTTACAGATCTATGATTGGAAGTCTGCTTCATCTAACAGGTACTAGACCTGATATCATGCGTGTAGTAGGAATTGTTGGAAGGTTCCAAGTAAATCCAAAGGAATCACATCTCCAGGTAGTGAAAAGAATTTTCAAATATCTTGAAGGAACTCAGGACTTTGGACAATGGTATCCTAAAGATACAAACCTTACTCTTCATTCATATATAGATGCAGATTAGGCAGGAAATGTTGATGATCAAAAGAGAACCAGTGGAGGTGCATTCTATATGAGTTCTTGGTTAGTGTCTTGGTTCAACAAGAAACAAAGTTCGATTCCCTTATCTACAGCTGAAGCAGAATATGTGGCTGCTACATCTTGCTGCACACAACTACTTTTGATGATGAAAACATTACAAGATATTCATATCACATGTACTCCAACCATATCCATTCTATGTGATAATACAAGTTCCATCAATATTTCGAAAAATCCTCTCATGCACTCCAATATGAAGCACATACCCATTAAGTATCGTTTTATATGAGAACAAGTGCTTGAACAAAAGGTTAAATCGGAGTATGTCCCTCCAAAGAATAGGTTGTTTATATATTCACTAAATTTCTTCCCAGAGAAACATTTGAATATCTCAGACAAAAGCTGGGAGTAGTTGTTGCGTCATCCTGTTGCTAAATCCAGTTTTTAGAGGAAAGTTATTATACGCAGGTTTCATGAAGTATATTCATGTATACACGTGGGTTTCCATGGCTGAATAAGTATATATTTTTTTCTAATAGAAAATTAGTGGTTCAGACTCTGATATGGGTTCTCTCTCTGATATTCATGATTACAGTCTGACGATATGCTTTGTTCATTGATTTTTATATGACTGACAAATATGCCTTGATGAATGACTTGTTGACAATTCACAGGTAGCACAGGTTCAGGGGGAGCATTAGCCTTCACCACATTTTTGCATTGTTGGCATCACAGTTGCTGAGTTCAGCTATGGCTTCAAATATTTATATCATTTGTTGCATAAGTCATGTAAGGATCTAGGGTGTGATAGTCTATGTTTGAATGAGTCCTATTGGAAATTTGATGTAATTTGTATCCCCACTTTGCATGGGATGGATGATGTAATAATTGATGTATTTATGTCATGTATAAACAATTGGTATATCCCCACTCAGTTGAGTGGATGAGTCAAATATGGTGTATCCCCACTTGGTTGGGTGATTCATGTATGTATGATTCATTGGTCATAGGGAGGTCATACTCACTTAGTTGAGTTATAGAGTTATATTATTCTTTTGAATCATATCTCTGCAACCTTGACATGCACTCAGGGGGAGCATGGATAACATATTGTATATCAAGGGGGGAGAGTAGCTTGCTCCACCCTTTGGCCTTGATGTCAAAGGGGGAGAGTATTTTGGTGTTGCATGTTATCTCTAACAATTTCTATAGCTTTCAGTAATCAACACCATCATGGTTACCATCAAGTCCAAAGGGGGGATATTTTTGGCATTATGATACTAGTGTTGTCCTTGATGGCAACTCACTCACAGTGTAACAGGTCTATTTATAGGTAACAGGGCATTGGTATAGAAGAACATGAATATGGAACTAAAGTCTACTAATCAGAATGAATAAGTTGGAGGTAAATGATGATGTAAATAATTTTAAGATGTATACACAAGTCCACTTAGTCAAACCAGCGTATACACACTGGTTCACAAAAGAAAAAGAAAAAAAACGTATACGTATACACGCACTTTCACAAGAATAAAAGCGTGTATATGTTGGAAAATCAAGGAAATTCAAGAATAGACAATACCAAGGGTCAATACCATGGTATTAGCCCACAATATTGAGTGGAGCAATGACTATTTGATCCCATCCAAGAATACCATGGGTCCTAAGTGGTTTTAGTTCAAGGTATTGAGAAAGGCCAAAAACTATATAAGTAGAAGAATACCATAAGGCCAAGTGTGCAAGTGAAAGGGTTTCTAAGGAATACCTCTATCTGAAGTATGTTTTATGTTGCAGGGGCTATGTTTGTGATTTGATATGAAATATTTTGTGCACCTTGAATTCATTGTTGAATCTGGATCATGAGACCTAAAATAACTTATCATTTAATGATCTGATATTGGTTAGGCTAGATTTGATGGTATACACCTGTTTCTATTCTTTAGATTTCATGATATGGGTTTGTCTGAAGTCTGAAATATCAACAAAGTTATGAGTTAATATTTGCAAATCTATATGCTGGTTCATCTCGGTAAAAGTGCATGTACACACGGGTTCTACTCTTCCAAGTAGCGTATACAAAGGAAAAGCCTATTCTTCAGATCTGATTGATCTATCTAATCAGTTCTAATGTTTTATTATTGTTTGTCAATGAATTCTTCTTATATCTCAATGTAAAACTAAATGCATAAGGAGTTTGGTATCTGATTGATTGATTGTATAAGTGAGAAGGGTGATCTTTGCTACTACTTGTGTAAATCTCTATAAATTGACAGCAGTTTTTCAATAGATTGTTGGAAGGTATACGCAGGTTTGATTAAAGGAAGTAGCGTATACACACAGATTGGGTTCACTAAAGTAGTGTATAAATTCTAATGCATAATCTTTGAGGTTGCAGTTGTTTCTAAATGATGATGTAGGTTTCTAGGTTCAACATAGTGTTTTGGTGACAGTGATCTGACTGTTCAGATTAACTAATTATTGCTTCATACAGTTTGAAAGTTATGATGGGTCCAGTATAAAAATTTGATGAAACGAGGCCTTCATGTGTATTATTGTGTGCCAGGAGCATCAAGTCTGAAAATCTATGAAACGTGGTCCCTGGAAGAAGAGATAAGGTCGCAGCCTTCTGTAGGCCAACACCTATGTACTAATAAACACATTGGCTATTATAAGAGCTAGGGGGTTGTAGCTCCCTTCCAGTGGATGCTAGAAAAGGAGAGAAGGTTGTAGCCTTCTACAGGTGGGTGCCTGTGTACTGGTATGAGTCTTCACCGGTACAAGATTATAAACATATTTTGTTATTATTAAAAGAAGATAGAGACGACAACATCAGGTGGTGTTCCTCCCATATTGGGATTGTTTATTATGTTTTTATTGTATTTTTTAACAAGTTACTGATGCACTGATTAAAATATCATCACATGATAAACTGATTAAATCATAAGTTCTCTGGGTGTACGTTGGTTTCTCCAATAATAGTAGCATGTACATGCTAATTCACTTCACCAAAGTATCATATATAAATATGTTTGGGAAATAATATTGATTCACCCCGCCTCTTAGTATTATTTCCGACACTATAATCAATCAAAAAGACAAGGAATTGAAACAACCAAAGCAATGTAATTCTTAGGACGTAGAACAGGGTGATAACTTTCCTTCCCTAGACGAGAGAGTGGTCCTATGGTCAATATTGGTTGTACTTTTGCGCCTTTGATAGCCTCCTTGGCAATGGTGAAAAAATGTTAGTGCTCAGATATGAATTATAGAATTCACCCTTCCCCACATTAATTGTCAATCTAGCGCTCGTCTTATTATTTCAAGGCTTTTGTGCAAAGTCTATGCAAGCCACAATTTCCCTACCCATCATTGAGCATTAAATCAACAATATAACAATTTGTAACAAGCAATAATATTAACAACAATTAGAGTGACATAAAATTAGGATTTACAGCGACACAAACATAATGAACCATTACAATGATAAAGAAATAATCACAACAAAAATAAATCTACACACACCACTAATCCAACAGCGCTTGATCAGGAGAGTGGGTCCAACTCTCTGATCAAGGTTGTGGAAAAAAGATCAAAGGCAATATAATACTCACAATATCAATATTTCATTAATCAAAAAGAAAATACAAAAGTCTATTGTTACATTCTCAAAGGAAAACCTTCAATATCGGATTTGCTCCCTATATGTGTTATCTCCCTTTTCTCGTTGATTTGTGTCTTTTAAATATACAAAAAACAAAGGGAAATTTACAATAAACTAATTACAAAATTATTTCCCATACAATTTATATTTATTATAAAATATCAATAAGAAATATGAGATCTAATGATATTTCCATCATGATTCAACTCGAACAAGTCAAATCTGGTTATTGGAATTTGGGCAATTTGGAAAACGGTCACAATCAAAAATTTGTGAATATTTCCTTCAAAGAACCATTCTATTATCCCAATCCAGATGGAATTATGGAAAGCTTCCCATTGGGAAACTAACTTTCTGTTCTACACAAAGCCCATGTCTCGAATTTCCAATATTCTTCTCCGTTTGCTCGAAACATCCAACACAAAACTATCACTTTTTATTCCTTTGAATTTCTGAGTTGGAATATTTGAATATGAGTTGAAGATCAAATTTTAAATCTAAAGAGATCTTGGAGGCTAAAATCATGAGTGATGTTATAAAAAATTCATCAATAAACCATTATTGGCAAAATCATGCATGATAGTCATCAATTTATTAAAAATAAAGGAGAAAAAATATTGCTTATTCGCAAGAGCATATATAATTATGAAATGGAATTATATAATAAATTATCATAAATAATGTGATAAACGAATAGTAGATAGGGATGAAATGTATGTTAAGAAGTGATAATAATAATGAAAAATTAGTAGCCCAAAAATCACCATAGTTGAAGGAAACAAAAAAATGTGGTGGACCCAATTTTCGTATCATTGCATAAACATTCCTATGTAAACCAAGAAAGTAATATGGGGATGTTCATATTGTTCTTAGATCCATGTAACCAACTTCTGATTTAAGAATATGATCTAAATTTGGATTTGAATTATCATCTTTTACTAATAGTTTTCCTCCCTTTAGTTGTCCTTTTCTTATTATTACCTTGTTGTAGTTGCTACAACGCCCTCCAAAGTTTTTCCTTCATTTAAATTTTGGAGTCCCCTAATGAACATATTCTCTTTGTTTCAAGCCATCAAAGTCATTTCATGTTTGGTAAATTTTTCCTAGGTATTCAAGTTTCCTCCTGAAAATCCGCAACTGTTAAGTACCCTTCACTCTCACAAGCCTATGGAAACTTTCCCTCATTGTGCACTTCTCTAACTTATGCCTAGCGCACTTTCAAAGCACAGGCTAGTGCACTTTCTAGAAGAAGCTCTAGTGCATATTCTAACACTAGATGATTCCCCTTGCTCCTATAACATGCGTTGGGTGCACTCCCTCAATCTAGCACTAACACAATTTTTAGTGGAAATTGGCACTCCTTATCTACACTAGTGCACTTTCAATCTCCACCCCAATGACATGTGTGGCTCTTCCTATATAAGGACCTCATCCCAATAGCTCATTCCACACTTATTTCCCTAATTGGAGCTTTGTGTACTTTTGGAGGACAATTCCAACTGCTTACCCTTATTCACATGAGCATTATCTTCAGGTTAAGTCTCCCCTTTATCGCACTTGGATATTGTGATTACTATGTTGTCATTTTAGTTCTTGCATGTTGGTTTTCAATGTCTCTTTGCATTCCTAGATTGTTGGTATTCTTGTCATATGTTTATTG